>CM026291.1:12301966-12420379 GCA_014851415.1 Cnaphalocrocis medinalis | reverse complement strand
ATTGCAGTCAATTAACTGAACGAAAACACAACCGGAAAGCGTGACCCGAAAGCGGATCAACCCTAATTAGTGAGGGGACGGTAAGTGGATAAATATCGATGGAATTATTTACATTGTTAAAAGTTATATGACCCGCTTCGCATCTTTGTTCTCGATGAGTAATTAATCGGGTTGAGTGTTCCACTTGTGCAGACGTTTGATGAATCAGTAATGACCACACGGTATTTATTTGACATTCGTTTAATGATTCTTCATTCCGTGACGTAGCAGGCCAACTGAGCTGTAGCAGACCAACACAAGGCTGCGTTGGAAAAATAATTCTTTCTTTGCCACCACTGCCGGGTCCTGGCAGAAAAACTAGACCAAAAGTATGGCTGAATGTCAGAGTGGCAATAAACTGACCATTATGAATGCCTAATACAGTGAAGTAATCGTAAGGAAAGCGAACCCTGGGCTCCGAAGCAACAGCTTAGGACGCAACCGTGACCAAACATTAAAATCAATGATCAGATTAATCATTATGCTGTATCTACAAATACATCCTGTATATACTACAATTTTGTTTTTCTGTAAATACGACCAACATTACCCCGGAAACAAAACCAAAAGAAGGGTAATTTGTTTTTCATGAATGACTCGGCCATAATTCGCGGAAATAATTTGGTTAAGCAGATTTTGATTGTATACTAAATTGCTTTGTAATTTCAATGATGACGTGACAGTAAAAGTTGGAACACTTTTATCATTGGTTCGTTTCTTAATATAAAAGGGATGAGAAATTCTTACAAATCAGGCTGATGAATTCAAATTGTACCTAATATTCTGTTCATTTACTGTCATTAACATATAAATACTACATCTAACTTCATGCTGAAGCTGAACATCCATGAACCTCAATGATACTGTAAGCGAGCGAAGGGAAGGATGGAGAAAATAGCAAATCAAACCGATTTTTGTAAATAAAAAATTAATTACGTACCATTAAAATCAATAATAATGTGCAGTTAAATAACAAAACGTCAAAGCGAAAACAAAACGCACAAGAAAAGAAATTATTTCAAATGAGGTCGGTTTGCCACAGGTACATTATAAACGATTTGTGATTTATTTTTTGATATAGTTTTGGATTTCATATTGCACTTTACTAGTATCAATTCATCGATGAGGACCCACCCTACACAAAATCCTTGTAATATTACACACTCTATTTCTATTGCAAATGAAGCTATAGCCTCACACATACACAGTAATGAAACTCTTATGCAGAAATGAGCAAAATTGTGCTGTTTCTGAAGCACTGGAACGAAAATTGTCTGGCTTACTGGTAATGTTAACTTGGCAATTAAGAGATCAACATCGAAGATTACTTGGTAATTAGAAAGCGAGCTTGCTTTCTAATATTTTATGTTGTCACTCTAAATAATTACAGATTTGTTTACTGTGAATATGATGAAACTGAAGAAATGGCTGTCTTATATAAAATTTATAAAGAGGTTAACCGCATAGTTAAATAAATAATTTCACAAAACATCTTAGTAATACATATCGATACCTTCAAGTTAAACTGTCGTATAAACCACACCCCATTATACTCGTCGCATTTGAAATTTTAGATTCAATTCAATTCAATTTATTGCGTATCACAATAGGGTATTTGACTAATCTCGATATAGTAAAAAATATTGATACTCTATTAAAATATTGGTCGATAAGAACCAATAGCCAACATTTTCAGTTTAAAATATAACGTCTAGCTGGTTAAGCGAGCATTCAAAGTTTCATGGGCCATCCATTTTAAAAAGTATAAAATTTAAAAAAAAATAATTATATCATTAAACTACCCGTACATTTTCCACCACTTTTATTATAAACCATTTACTTAACGAAACATTGCATATACTCGTAGCTACCAACAAAATTTACTAGACGCGCATACAAAAGTTTGAGTTGTGACGTCCAATTCAATAGCCATTTGTATAGAGCGTTTTTTGGGCTTTGCCCAAATATGTGCTCTTAAAGTTGTGATCTTAGGTAATTCAAATGAGAATAAGTGATTCTTTCAACGATGTTTCTTAAATTGAAGCGTCTTTGATTAAACGCATAAAAAAAATTTAGTCGAATACCCAATTGCAGTTACATAGAACGGGGTAAATATGAAAGTATACCTTACCTGTGATGCCTGTAAGACCATAGTAAAAAATAAGATGGTTCTATTAAAGCATTAATTATTTATAACTAATACAATGTCAAACAAGGTCCTAACGATGCGCGATGTAATCGATTTCTAGCTCTCTCTATTCGTACGAATAAGCTTAGTTCCGAAACGAAGTAAGGGCACAAAATAATTACACACAGAAGGTAGACTCAGCCTGATTTTGAATTTAGAAGAGTTCGTTGACATATAGCTAGGGTTGTTGCCCGGCATGAGTACATAAGCGCGCGGCCTCTACCACAGACCTCGACAGTTCGACAATCTTATGTCATAGGCTAAGATTAATGTAGTCGAAAAGGCGTATTTCCCCGTTAGTGCGCATGCATGAGTACATGACACGTTTTTAGCTCTTAGTGGGCAGCCTCCTTTCTGTGTGTAATTATTTTGTGGTAAGGGTATCAATATTATAACCAAATAGTAATTTTCAGCAAGAACTTATTTGATAACACTAGGTCCAACTCTCCTCTTAAAACTTCCCAATGTTGACTCTCTCAAACATTAAATTTTAATCCCCAAATCCCTGATTTCAAATATAATACTGGGCCGAAACTTGATCACACTTGGGGCCGGAACAATAAAATTAATATTAAACTATTCAGAACCTTATAGGGACCCTCTAAGTTTGGGGTTATTACATTTCAACCCCTAGTGTTTGATGTTTGATTTTCACCCATTTTCACAGCTAGTTTTCTAATAAATTAATGAATTTCCGTTCCGAGACTGAAATTTAACACTGAAATTTGGAAGACAAACTATTGGACTAGGTACTGCCAATCAATTTGTAATTTTAAAATAGCAGACCCATTTTAAAATTACTATTGTTTGTTTGTTGTCTAATATCAGTTCTGAACAAGAAAATCAAAGGATTAGATAGATATTTGTATCCAAAAGCTCCTAGATATTACCACAGCAAACGCTCTTTGAAAAACCAGAATCCACATCTATCTAACTGTTACCAGATCAATCATGATGTACATTCAATAGCAAAAGTAGATGATCAAAATCAAAAACTCTATACCTACTCACTATTGATCGGAGTTTGCGTCAGAACTGTATGAATTTGATACTATACAGTTCTGACGCGAACGCGGCTCAATTTATTATTTATTTATTCAACAAATATGATAATAAGAGCTACAGTTGCCCAAAGCGCTCTATTATAATCAAATGAAGTACATAAATACATTGTTAGTAGTAGTTTTTTTTTATGTGTTAGGTGGCAGACGAGCAGACGGATCCCTCATGGTAAGCCACCCATGGACACCCGAGGCAACACCAGAGGTGGTGCAAATGCGCCCCTGACATTTTAAGAAGGAGTACGCTCGCTTTTTGAAGGTTTTTTTTATGTGATAGGTAGCAGACGAGCAGGCGCATCACCTGATGGTAAGCAATTGCCGCCGCTCATGGACACTTGCAACACCAGTGGAGTTACAAGTGCGCTGGCAACTTTTAATCCCCTTCCCCCCCGGGTGGGCCTCCGGTACCCTCACTCACTCAGCGAAACACAGCATAGGGACTGCTTCACGCCGGTTTTCTGTGAGGCAGTGGTATCACTCCGGTCGAGCCGGCCTATTCATTCCGAAGCGTGGCTCTCCCACAGTTAAATGATGCCAGACAGTAGTATTACAATGACAGTTAATGAAAGTATGCAAAAAGCGAGCGTACTTCTTCTTAAAGGTCGGGTGACAGTTCATTCCATAATTTATTTTGAGGTCACCTGAGTAGAATAAGAGTAAGATACAAAATAATGTTTTATAGATGCAATTGAGCATTTTAAACTTCCCCGACCAACTGAGTACTTAATTAGTTTAAATGCGACTCAAATTGAATACAAACTTCTTGTTGCGTTAGATTAATGTATTACACAAGTTAACTAAACCAGTAATTACTTTTGAAGCGTCCTCCCATCAACTTTTATTATCAGTCAAAGGTTCTGTCGGAACAACTTCAGCACGGTAATGCCATAATTATTACTTTGGCCAGACCTGGTTAAGCTTTTAGTGCCATTAAATTGCATTTACAACTTCTTAGAAAATACTACATTATAAGGGTATAGACATTGAATTTGTAAACACACTTTTATGGAAACACTGGCAATGTCACTTATAGGCTTTCTTTTTTATGTGATACGAGTAGGTAGCAGACGAGCAGATGAATAGATCTGATGCTAACCCACCGCCCATAGACACCTGCCACACCAGTAGTAGGTATATAAATGCGCTGCCAACCTTAAACCCTTTTCCCCTGATTGCGCATCTACTATTCACTCACTCGACGAAACACTGCACAGGCGCTGCTTAACGCTAGTCTTCTTTGAGGCCGTGGTATCATCACGGTCGCAACGCCTCAGTTTGGTCTAGTGGTTTAAATACCGGTCCGTGATCTCTAATCCGCTTTAGGCAAGCGTGGTGATTAAGCCTAATCCCATCATAGTAGCGATGACTTGATTTCTATGATGGAGGCCTTTGCCCTGCAGTGGATAGATAGATAGATACATTTACATTTTTATTTTAGTGGGACAGTATATAGGCTGATACTCTTTATCATCACGGTCGAGCCGGCCCATTCATGCCGAGGCGTGGCCCTCCCACAGTAAATCTTATCGTATCGTATCTTCTGATCGTAGTCCTACCATTTTGGCACTTCACCGTCGACACACTAACCTAATTTACAATTCCCATCTCCAAACATGTACCCTAATGCCCTATAACGTTTAATTCGCCACATTATGTTAAGCGGCGACGTCTCCTCGAAACTCAAGGATTTCCTCAAGGCGACAAATTTCAAGGGCCTCTCGTGACAGGTGAAGGGCCCTCGACGAGGAGCCTACAAGGGCTGCGATAAGAAGGTACTTGCTGAGGATGCGTATAAACGAATCTCTGTCACTACAGTGTAAATTGAACCAGAAGCATAAATAAATAAATTAATTGAGACAACATCACATACATTGTCCTGGCCCCAAACTAAGGTTTTCCCTTGTGCTATGGAAACCAGAAACAACGAAGGTACTACAAGCACCCAGATCCATAAAACATAGGTTGATTGACAGAGAATGCTGTAAAGCAGTAAGGTGTTTTACTTAATAAAGAATCAATAAAAAAGGACGTTTCAAAAGCCATCCCAACATGGCAACGGCTTCTGTATTATATGAAGCCACGTTACGCACAAAAATCGTCTATCTAATGCTCTTTACCTTACGGTTGTCTGGTAGATATAGTTTCCAGCGGTAAGATTGTCTTATGTAAATATTGCACTTAAAAAATTCCTCGGAGGGTTCAGGTGAGGTTTTTAAGTGCAATATTTACTTAAGAATAAATTGCAAAGAATTGCTATACCAAAAATAAAAATTATAAGATTGTCTTATCTTTGTATATCTAGCCTTTGGGTACTATAAAAAGGGATACAAACCTTTTTGACTTGTAACCACTTAGCTAGCTAGCCACTTAGAGGTTAGCTATTGTAGACATTTTACACTTCTCTGGCAAATTCGTTTCGCCGCAGACTCAAAAATTCTCTTTGTCTACATATTGATTGAGACTGCTGCATCTGTGACACACTTTTGACCTTCTTTTATTTTTCCCGCCCGATCTAGAATTGGCAATCCTGTACCCCCGTGCCTTTTAAGCTGTTGTTGCTGTGGTACATCACTAGATGGTGCCAAACTTTAAGTCATTTCGTAGTAGACGGCTCAATAGTGTTCGCTTCAAAACGTATCATAATATTCATCTATCTATATTTATACTATTTATAAAGAGATAACTTCTATAGACAACGACAAGGCTTATAGGTAAACTGAAAACACGAAACGCTTGCGCGATGTAATTAGACACAGCGCCAAACCGAAAACACGAAACGCTTGCGCGATGTAATTGAGCACAGCGCCATCTATTAATTCATTTCTGAATTATGGTCCCGAAGCGAAGTGAGGGCGGGCCACTAGTGTTAAAATAAAATCGTTCATTTTCTAAAACGCTCCGCGGAAAGAGCCCTCAACAAGTACCTAGTGAACGTCTCCCAAGATTTGGTCCGTGTGCCAAGACGGTAGGAAGGACCATGGGCTGGTGGAAGGACCTGTGTCTAGTTTAACTGTGGGAGAGCCATGCTTCGGCATGAATGGACCGGCTCGACCGGAGTGATACAACTGCCTCACAGAAAACCGGCGTGAAGCAGCTCCTGTGCTGTGTTTCGCCGAGTGAGTGAGGGTACCGGAGGTTAGCAGCGCACTTGTGACTCCACTGGTGTTTCAGGTGTCCATGGGCGGCGGCAATTGCTTACCACCAGGTGATCCGCCTGCTCGTCTAGTCGATAGGTAGCTATCACATAAAAAAAGGTGAATTTTCTAATTTTATTGTAACTAGTTACCGTTTAAAACAACATGCCAGCTACTAGCTATCAACATACTACACCTACTACTATAACTCAAAATAATTAAACGTAACTGAATTAATTTCACGCGACTTCGAAACACATCTATCGCAAAAGAAATAAGAAACGTTACTTGTAATTAAGACACAAATTAAATGTTCAACAAGGAGAATTCCAAATGAATTTGTATCAGGGTTATTTGAAATTAATTGTATACTAATTGGACTTTAATTGGAACTTTGATACGAAACGGGATCAAATGCGATATATTCCTCATTTTGGGCGTAACCAAGATCAAGGTCGGGTTTACCCGAACTCATTTGTAACGGTAAAGATCGGTTTGTCCCGACGGTAAAGATCTAAAGATCTTTACCGTCGGGACAAATGAGTTCTGGAGTGGAGACCGCGTTTTGGTAAACATAATAAGAAACATTTGCTTAACCCAAGACACACCACATTACAGACAATAACAATAAATAAATAAATTAAATTGAGACAACATCACATACATTTGTCCTAGTCCCAAACTAAGGTTTTCCCTTGTACTATGGAAACCAGAAACAACGAAGGAACTACAAACACCCAGACCCAAGACAAATATCTGTTTCATCAACAAACATTTGTCTTGATGCGGGAATCGAACCCGCGACCATTGCGTCTCAACCGGCTTTCAACCACTACGCCAAATGGGTCGTCACAAATACACAGACAAAAACCATTTTAAGTGGGAGAGCCACGCTTTAGCGTGAATGGGCCGGAGCGTGGCTCGACCGGAGTAATACCACGTCCTCATAGGAAACCGGCGTGAAGCAGTGCATGCGCTATGTTCCGCTGCTTCAGTGAGGGTACTTGAGGCCCAATCCAGGGGACGGGGGGTGAAAGGTAAGCAGCGCACTCGTGACACCACTGGTGTTGCAGGTGTTCATGGGCGGTGGTTGAAATCGAAAATAACTCTGTGCTGGTTAAAATTTAAAAGTATTTCGTTTAGGTATCTGTCTGTATGATCGTCGAAAAGTGGACGGTGCAAGTCGATTATAAAATGTTGAATTGTCCAAAAATCTGGTTACCATTGGGTAGCCCATCAAATTTATAGTAACATTTATTCAGAAAGTAGTAGTCTAAACGCAATATTTCCGCTATGCCAGCGCGAGGCGATAATCGCTCGCATATGTCAAACCCTGCGCTCACACACTATAAGCGATTTTACCCGTTTACTGAAGCTCGGCTGCGTTTGCTGACTGTACCTGAAGGGTAAAGGTAGGATAGATGACGTAGTAGGATAGATGCCTCAAACAACATGTAGTGACCAGTGCGAACACTACTCTCATAGTCTTTCGTTTAAATATAGGCGTATCCCTACCCTCCCGCCAGTCGACGCAAAGGGCTACACTAGAAAGAAAGAAAGAAAGAAAGAAAGAAAAAATATTTATTTGGGCACACAAAATAGTTACATACATGGAGTTACACATTAAAAGGCACTTAAAATTATTGCACATTAATCAAATGGACGTAGGTTTGTGTACTATTATACAATAGTACACAATAGTATGCCTATATAGGTAAATTGCGAGATCTATTATAAGTATAACACCTGCAATAATTGTAATTGTAATACCGCAATTGTACAATAAAGATATTATTATTATTATAACTAGTACAATTCAATAAAACCATGTGACCAAAATGGTTTCCACTCAGCATTTGTTAGCGACGTGAAGAGCCGCTAACGCTGATTTTCAGTGGAACCAGTTTTTGTTAGTGAACAGTATAAATAAAAATATACAGACGGCTTTTGATTATGAATAAACATAAAGATGAATATTTAGTTACAAAATGTGTATTAAACAAACAAATTAAAGTATTTGGGCATATAATGTAATTTCTTGTACTCGAGTGTGTGCCTACTAAGTTCCATATTGAGTTTAGTGATGGGTGGATATAATAAGATAGATTTATAATGCAGGTATATGAGTACAAGCTGAGAACTAATAATGATAAAAATAATGATAATGAGTCTTGATTGACTGCCTAAGGTTTGGAAATTTGTTCCTCCAAAAGAAATTTCTTTAATTTTAATTTGAAAGTTTCGCAGTTTCGCACTAAAGGCTGAATGTAGTATTCACACAGGTCACTACATGTTGTCTGAGGCATCTATCCTACTACAGCATCTATCCCACCTCTACCCTACTCGGAAAAACTATCCCAGCTCGGATAGTCATGTTTACTAATGTCATGATCCTATGACTTGTAAAAACAAAAAAGAATGTCTATTTTTACTAAAACAACAATTTCCTATTCCAAGGCTCAATTACGATACTGAAAAATATTATATTCTTAACTCTAAAGCCTGTGCACTAAAGGCCAAATTCGTACAAACATGGAAACGACCACATTGATATATGCAACATGACATGGGTCAGCTTCACGTCAATGGAAGGCCTTCAAAATGACAATTTACCCGTGATGAGGCAAGAAAGGGAAAGCTTGCTGAGGTGAAAAGTCACTCTTCATAATAAGTTCTTGTACGTACAGCCACACATCAAAGTATACTGAAAGCTGTCGAATTTCTTCAATCGACTATAACTTACTGTCATACATATTAGGTTGAATATCAATTGTGGAAATTTGACAGGTTGTAGTTACCTGATGTGTAGGCTGACTGTATAAATTTACTTGTAATCTAGATAATACTAACAGCTACACAAATAAACATTGTGTATGCAATATTCGGTAATTTAGTTATTATTTTTTAACTTTCTTATAAATATTTTATCGTCACTTTACTCTCAAATTCACGATGCCTTTTTCTAAGGAAAAAGAACAATAAATAAAAAACATAATCTACTATAAAAAATTCTTGCAATTTTGTTAATGAGTTTCAGCAGTAGCTATGTGTTTTAAGTTGTTGATTGAAAAGTCGTTTTTAATGCGATTAAAGCATTAGTAACAAAGCATTTCAAAAGATATTTGTTTGTCTGTTCTGATCTTCATCACAAATGTCTAAGTAAATATACATTTATTGTTGACGTTATTTCGCCTCCTAACATAAACCAATCTACAAGTAAGAACAAAAATTCAGATCCATCAAGTTAAATAAGTCACCATTTATTTAAATAAAAAAGAATAATTCGGCCAAATCGTCGACGCCATCATTTCGAGCGGTATCAAAACGCAATACCCGTAATTAGGTAGAACGCTTTGCCTACTCGAACGGAAAAAAAATACTTGGAAACGAACCGGTCGGGCCAAATGTCGTCATTAATTTTTGCGAGAAGCGAAAATTGAACAATTCCGTCATATTTATAAGGCTCGATTACAATGATGCCTGAAACGCTAGATACTCCTAAAATTAAGCGCATGTATTTTTTGTGTACTCAGGCCTTACTTGTGTAGGCCTATACTCAGCAGTGGGTACTACCGGGCTGATGATGATGATTTTTTGTGTGGTAGGTGTAGGTGACAGTAGGTGAATATTTCGAACATAGCTCGGGTTTGTGATCATTAATCTGCATTAGGCAAGCGTGATGATTAAGCCTAATCCCATCATTACTATGATGACTTGATTTCTATGATGGAGGCCTTTGCCGTGCAGTGAGACAGTAAGTATACAGTCTGATAGTTTTTAGTAGATCAGTAGGTGACAGACGATCTGACGGATCACCTGATGGTAAACGATTGCCGCTGCCCATACATCTGCAACATTAGTTGAGTCAGAAGTGCGCTGCCAAACTTTAACCCTCTTGCTTCCCAATGAAATATTACATTGATGTCAATGCTATTTCATTGCATAAATTAGGTCTCCTATTAGAGACTTAATATTAGACACTAGAATTATCGATTGGTATAAGCATTTCGGAATTGGACTTTCAACATCATTAGACCAATTGTAAAACAAAAGAAAATATTTTATGATAAATAATAATTACCTAATTGCTTCTAATTTTTTTTAAAGCTCACCTACCCTATAATTGCACGTACAACCATACATCAAAGTATACAAAACTGTCAAATTTCTTCAATCGACTCTCAACTTACTGTCAAACACATTAGGTTTGAATATCAATTGAGGAAAATTGACAGGTAGTGGTAACCTGACAGTGTTACATGAGATGAATTATGTCGTTGTCACATCTAGTATTGGAATACAACATCATTAGCACACAAGACACTGCCTTTTAATGGCCGATGGCTCAAAATAAATATCCTCGGAGGGTCGATAAAATATGCCCAAAGCGCAACATTGATAAATGTCCCCGAATATGTTTCGGATTTTAATCGCGATGTTTTTACTGGCTGTTTGCTAATGGAAGAGATTTATAATTTTTACCTTTTTAGAACTGAAGGACTGCGATGGAATGGATTTTTTGACCATTTTGAATAAATAATGTAGCTTCAACTTTTTGGAAAATGGAGGACGAGGTTAAATGGAAATGAACCTATTGTGGTTACAATAAGGTGCTTTTTTGACTATTTGAAAGAAATATGAAGCTCCAGTTAGGTTCATTGGTTTTCAATTTATAAATGTTTTATAAAAAAAAGATTTACTTTCTCAATTTTTTATTGGATTGTTTGGACTTATTCTTTTATTTCACTTGAGGAAATCGTTTTGATCTTATTAGTACCTACTAATGTGAGAGCAGAGGCATTTTTATTTTATAAATAGAATAAAAATACTTTCTAGATAGCGGAAGAGCCACGTTTTGGCAGGAATAGGCCGGCTCGACCGGAGTGATACCACAGCCTCACAGAAGACAGCGCTTGCGCTGTGTTTGAGTGCAGGGTACCGAAGGCCCAATCGGAGCGAAAGGAGGTCACAAAAGGTTGGTAGCGAACATGTGACTTCGGTGTTACGGGTGTCTATGGACTTCGGCAATCGCTTACCATTAGGTGATCCGTCTGCTCGTCTGCCACTGTCTAATTGTCTCAGTAGAATATATAAATAATAAATACATAAAATAAAAAATATATATTTATAAAACATAAAAATGTAAACAGTTAAAATATTAAGCAAAAAAAAGCATAGGAACATTGTTTATTGAAAATTAGTTCTACGGCGCGATAAGAGATGGCGCTGTAGTAAATTACATCGCGCATGCATTGTGAGTCTTGTCAATGGATGTTGGCCACCTATCACATAAAAAAGCCAGCAGATAAGAGGAGGTTATTTAACCTATCAACAGGCGAAACTGCCTACCCCTACTTAGTAAACGTAGCAAGTTTCCATTCGTTACTTTCCTTGTTTTCATTAATCTTCTCACAAAACAATGGTTTCTTTGTCCTACCAACTATTATGTTACCTATTCATATTAATGGTCTCTCTGAAGTGTGGCTCACGTCTCGATCAAAGAAAAAGTTCCTTGCTTCCTTTACCGCTAATTTCCTTTGTTAGTATTGTATTCAGAGTAACTCTGAATCTTTTGGCTGAAGGTGATGTTCCAATTGGACAAAAGACCTTGCTTAGTTGTCCAAAAAGAGCAGCATACCTACTACACTTTGTTAATTTATCCAGTTATAATGTGTCAACAAAGTCTTGAAAACGTATTCGTATTTTACGTAGTCTTAGTAGTTTCTTGGAAACTTAGGAAAAACCTAGGACAGAACCACAAAATAATTACACACAGAATGGAGGCTGCCCACTAAGAGCTAAAAACGTGTCATGTACTCACGCATGCGCACTAACGGGGAAATACGCCTTTTCAACCACATTAATCCTAGCCTATGACGTAAGATTGTCAAACTGTCGAGGTCTGTGGTAGAGGCCGCGCGCTTATGTACTCATGCCGGGCAACAACCCTAGCATATGTCAACGAACTCTTCTAAATTCAAAATCAGGCTGAGTCTAACTTCTGTGTGTAATTATTTTGTGACAGAACGCCGGAAAAAAAACTGGCTAAGCCCAAAAATTGGGAAAAATTTCAACTGCCTCTATTTTTCGCACCAAGCTTCATGCCGTTACCCGAAACTTCAAAACCTAATTAATCTACACAGCGTTTAAAGAAAACGCATTTGCAAAGTTGTCCTGCCCATCTCCACTTTAGCTCACACACTCGCGTGCCAACATAGATCCTACCTATTTTTGAATTGTCGTCTCACATCCGCATTTTTGAATCATTCGAAAACGAGCGTTTTGCAACGAGTGGTGTAAACCATTCGTTTCCGCTAGGCGAGTGGTCGCATTTACGTCAAATTAATTTTTATTTTTCCCTTTTCTTCATATTTACAATTGTAGTACCGATTATAGAATTTTGATTATGATATATAGATATGATAGATTTTATTTTGCGTGAAACGAGTTAACACTTTACTTTGGCAAGCTTAGCAATACCCTATAAGCGAGTGATTTCAAAAATAGGGAAAATTATGAATCATGCGACTCACGAGACGACGTGACTTGCAAAACGAGTAGTTTTGTTTGGACGAAAATTCAAAAGAGCTAGTTCTCTTTCGGATTTCGTCGTTGGGCACGCGGTCACGTAATGACAGAGTAGATAAGTACTTTTTTACATACCTGAAGCAAAAAGCCAAAGAAATACCTAGACTCCTGAATTAATTACAAAGGGACAGCTGTTTACAAATACCTTTACACGTCTCAAACAGATGCTTAATGAAGGCTCTGATCACCACCCTCATAAACAACGAATCCTGCGCAAAGAGTCTTGCCTTACAAAGGGAAATATATGCCCTTCTGTTTGTTTAGGCCTTCTTTTCCCGGCACAAAATCCCAATTTGCCTAGCCATTTTTAAGGGGACTTTACAATCGCGCTGAGAATTTTTATTTACACTAACTGCCGGTTTTTCGAGTGAGTGAGGGTACTGGAGACCCAAATAGGGGGAATTGGGGTTAAAGGTTGGCAGTGCACTTTGATTACTGGTGTTGCAGGCGGCGGCAATCGCTTATATCTATCTTCTATCTATACTATTTATAAAGAGATAACCTCTTTAGACAACGACAAGGCTTATAGGTAAACCGAAAACACGAAATGCTTGCGCGATGCAATTGGACACAGCGCCATCTATTGGTTCATTTCTGAATTACGGTCCCGAAGAGAAGTGAGGGCAGGCCACTATAAGCACATAAAAGAATTGAGATGAATTATGTCAAAAACAAATAATACATGCAGAATTGAACAATAGAATCGTTTTCTATGATCTAGCTGGCAGACGAGCCGACGTATCACCTGATGGTAAGCGATTACCCGATTACTCCGGTGGTGCCCTCACTGGACGCATCGAAACACCACGCATGCACTGCTTCACACCGGTTTTCTGAGGACGTGGTATTACTTCGGCTGAGCCGGCCTTTTCATGCCGAAGCGTGGCTCTCCCACTGTTAAAACTATTTACGTAGTCTTAGTAGTTTCTTGGAAACTTAGGGGGATAATTTTTACCTTGAGGGATTATTATGACGTCCGGTCCTTTCCCCCACTATCGTATTTCAGGCGTGTTCACGGGAACCGAGAAAGAGCTACTTATTTTTTTATTTGATAGGTGACAGACGAGCAGACGAATCACCTGATGGTAAGCAATTACCGCCGACCATAGACACCTGCGACACCAGTCACAAGTGCGCCTGCCAACCTTTAACTCCCTTTCCCCCAATTGGACCTCCGGTACCCTCACTAACTCGGCGAAACATAGCGCAGGCACTGCTTCACGCCAGTCTTCTGTGAAGCCGTGGTATCACTCCGGTCGAGACGGCCCATTCATGCCGAAGCGTGGCTCTCCCACGGTACGGTTAATGTAATATACATAACGTGTATATAAATAACGTGTATATAAATAATATACGTTCTCTGTTTACGATACACGAGTACTTATTTTCAAGTCACTGGCAATATTAACATTGTGGTATAAGTATTAAGGCTCCGAAGATGTTATTCCAAACAGCCATTGTCTGTATTTAGACTAATGATTCCAGCCTAAATGTATGCTTTCATTTCAAACATTGCAATTTACCACACAGAAGACACATTTCACACAAACATTAATTATCGAGCAGAGATGCTCATTTTCGTAAGGCCATACACACATTAACGAAGTAATAAACTTAAGTGTCCAAATTGTATGGTTCAATTGAGGTAAACGAATCATTTGTTCGTGTTATTATAATGGCGCAGAAGATTTAAGGCCAAAGAATTGCGTGGTTCAAGTGGCAATGGGCAGGGCATATTTCGAAAAAAAAAAAACAGACGGTTGGAACGGAAAGGTCCTTGAGTAGAGGCCTCGTATTGGAAGTCGTAGCCGTGACAGGCCTCCCAGGATGTCAGGCCACGTAGTAGACCGACGATCTAGTGAGGGTCGCGGGAATTCCTTAGATGCGAGTGGTCTATGTTCAGCAGTGAACGTTCCTAGAATGCTGATGATGATATTAACTTCTTTAAAAAAAGAATTGGTAAAGTTTTGCTTCAACTATGAAATCACATTAAATGCAATGATTTAAATCTTTGATTAAATGCAAGTTGTTTTCTTTTGTCTAAAAACTGACGGGAAAAAATCCTGATTAAAATGTTATCCAATACGCATCTACAGAACAGAAACGTAAGTTCAAAGACCGAAGTTGTAAGATATAGCGGTTCGCGAAAACAAATTGGACAGCTCCTTATCTCGAATATTGCTTTAGATCGTCTTATTCAGATCTACTTTAACGCAGTCAGCCGCAGTACATCGTACCTACTCGCAACGCACAAAGTCGACAAAAGTGGAAAAACATCGTGGCACGTGCCATAGAAAGCTGCGTAGCCAGTCCCATAAACCAACCATTACCAGACTACCAAGAGTGCCCAACTAGAACGAGAGTGATTCGGCCAGACCTGACCTGATGAAAAAATATATAACTACTACTATTTTTAAAATGTTACAAACGAGAAGGAGGTCCATCGTTCGGCGCGCCTAGGCGTGATTGCGTTATTTCGAGTATGAGATATTGGGCTCAGACATTTGAGCCACTGGTTGAGCGCTATGATATGGACGTATGTTCTTGTGACAGCTGGCACTGTCTACCTCTAATGAAAAAAAAAACTTTTTTTCTTTTAGTATTGGCATATACAATCGGCAGCCCATCGTGCGGCGGATCTTAACATGATTGCGTTGATGTGAGTACCTATGATATTTATATGACTCAGACTATTGAGTCATCGGCTGTGAGCCCTGATAATATGATCTTGTAACTTTAAATGTCTTTTATTTTTATCTTTTTCGTTTAAAATTGGTAGATACAAGCAGGCCCATCGTGCGGCGGGCCTAGGCGTGATTGCGTTGATTCGAGCATGAGCCTTATGCAAACGGTTGAGCCAGCGGCTATGCGCGGAACTTTAACGACGTACGCTCTCGGTTACGACTCGGGGGATGATATTTGACTTTTTTCTGGGTCGTATGCATAAAATCTTTTACTAGCGTGTTTTATATTTGCTTTCAATTTGTTATTTATTTGTTCCCGTTAAGAATATTTACTGAAGTATCTACCGCGGAAAAAACTATGCGAAACTTTGTTTGTAATTCTGGTCGCTAAGGGGGCAACTCGAGCAAAAAAACTCGGGCAGGAATTTCAAAGATTTTTAGCTGGTAAGTGTTTAGACTTAGCTCCACTAAAATATTTGTGATGATATTACATACTAAACTCTGTGCAACAAAAATATTGGTTAGATTACGTTAGAACAGTTACCAGCTAAAAAATCTTGAAATTCCTGCCCGAGTTTTATTGCCCGAGTAGCCTCTTAAGCCTAGGGTCGCTTTGGGGGCAACTCGAGCAAAAAAACTCGGGTAGATATTTCAAGATTTCTAGCTGGTCAGTGTTTAAGCTTAGCTCCACCAAAATATTTTGTCGTGATATTACATACTAAACTCTGTGAAACAAAAATATTGGTTAGGTTAGGTTAGAACAGTGACCAGCTAAAAAATCTTGAAATTCCTGCCCGAGTTTTATAGCCCCAGTTGCCCCCTAAGGCAATCTATGATCCAAATCTGGTTATTATGAAGCGAGTGCCATCTGAGCTTTGCAACTCTTAAACAGAACCAGACCAACTGAATCATGGATACATACGTATTAAAAAGTTTCTGAAACGTGTAAGCTTCTTCACGATGTTTTTTCCCTCACCATCGAGCTAGGGGTAGGATTTTTTTTTATGTCGGGAGTTAAAATATTTAACTTTGCAGTTTGTTGGAACAAGTTTACGTTTTCTTTCCCACGAGCTAACTTGCTGACTGAACCGCTTATCGTAAACTAGGAAGAGGCAAGTGAAAACCGGCCAGTGAAAGAAATTTATTAGTTAGTATCTAACTTTGGATGTATTTGTTTCTGGTACTGAAGAAAAAGTGCTGTTTAAATAAATATAATTATATTTATTGGACAAAGTAATAGAGAAGCACAAAAGAAAAAACAGTAACTATAATAATCTAAAGCTAAAATAAACTACCTACCAAAAAAAATAAAAATAAATAAATAAAATCGCTCGCTTTGGAACATAAGTAAATTGAACAAATACATAGATGGCGCTTGGCGTCGATTACATCGCATTCCATAAAAGTGTTTCGGCGGTTTACCTATAAGCCTTGTCTTTGTCTATAGAAGTTTTTTTTTATAATGTTAGAAGGCAAACAAGCAAGCGGGTCACCTGATGGTAAGTGACACCGCCGCCTTTGGACATCAGCTACACCAGAAAGAGTGCGGATGCGTTGCCGGCCTTTTAGGAAGGTAAAGGCTCGTTTCTTGTAGAATCGAGCAGCAGGATCTTCGGCTATACTTTTCTTTGTCTTTGATCATTGAGACATAAATTAAGAATTGAATCGCCGCCATTGAATTGTCGGTAGAACATTTATTACACATGCGCCGAAGTTAGGTAATTTATAAAGAATTTCCTTGTAAGGGCTAGTGCACATAAAGGCCTAACCCACCGCAGATTATCCCGCTGTGAAAAGCGTCTCTAAAGATACGGTGTCACCTGGAGATTGATGATAGGCGCTAATGTGCACACCTTTTCGCTTTGAATAGGAACTTAGCACACACAATCCTACGCAAAAACAGACTTCATGTATTGAGCTGCTAAGTCGAATTTCGTTTGGCATGAATAATTGATGGGAATGGGGAAATGCCTAAATAGAGGCTATCCGTCCACGGACTATGAAAGGATATAATGAGAGAATGCTGGTATCAATTAGGGGGATATCCGCTAGTAAATTTGAGATGACGCCATGATTTTCTGAAGCTTTTCTTATCTTAACGCAGTGGGGTAAGTCACATTTTCTCGTAGGATTTGACTATTGAATTGATATTGTTGCGGGTACGGGATACGTACAATCCAAAGTTAGTTTCGAAATACTTCGCAAGTAATTGCTTGAAAAAACAACTAGTTTACAATTAATTCGCTTCTCTTCCCAAATCGAAACTCATTTGCCAGCTCACACATTCTGCTTTTTATACTACCGCGGTCCAGTAACACGAGCTCTCACGTTACTTCCAGAACATTTTATTCGCTAACAGAATGTTCGAGACACAGGTTCCAGAATGCTCGGGGGCATATAGGGCTTTGGAGGACTTCTACACATTGCTCGATCTTTCTCGAACCTTCGATAACATTCCATAACCAATGGGAAGGTTTGTATGTGTATGTGAAGTAGTAACGAAATAATAAACCTTACCCATCAGAGGTAAGCTCTATTTCCACATGCAGAGGCACATATTCGTAACAATACAGGTTGTATCTGTGAACATTAATATCCCTTTAACCACGTCACTACCAACCATTCTAAACAGAATTTGTTCTACAACTTTAATAATTCGTTGAAATTTTTTTCGATTTCCCAGACAAAATGAACAAGTCACGTAGGTACGTTTGAAACGTTTGTGTGAAATGATGAAATGTTTTTACAAGAATTTCCAAAAGTCCATAGACTAAAGGTTTTCAGAATGCTTGCTAGAACTCGTGGTTAAAGCATATAAATGTTCACAGATACAACCTGTATATTGGTGCAAAACTGATGCACGCTTGACCATTTTTTTAATTAATGAGTTGGCCAACAGAATAACGCATATCTTGTAAAACGTGATTATACCACTAATCTATCCTACCTAAAATTAAGCACGTACCTTTAATCTGCTTTGTCATGTTGTAAGGAACAATCTGGGAATTTCCGACATTTTTTGCGTGTCTTACCTAAACGAGACCCTATTCAGAGCATAATCATCCGGGGCAGGCAGGCGCCGTCATTTTTCAGCCATTATTCAGAGGTCGTTAGGTCCTGGTAATCCTGGGATTCCGACTAGGTTTATTTTTTAGAAACATGTTGAAATATCCGTAGAAATGAATAACTACAATTACGTGCAAATACCGTGTGATTATTTTTTTGACAGTGGCGACTTAAGGATTTAAAAAAATATTGTCAGCCTAGGGGTTAGCGTCCCATGCTGCGCTTAATAATATATCGGGCCCGATGCTGCTCTTGGCATATTGTGCCCCATGCCTACTGCGGTATATCGTGCCCCATGATTTTCTTGACATGTCGTGCCCCACGCTTCGCTTAGTATACCGTGCTCTACGCTACGCTTGGTATGTCTTGCCCCCGCTGCCCTTGGCATGTCATGCACCCACTGCTCTTGGTATGTCTTGCCCCCGCTGCCCTTGGCATGTCATGCACCCACTGCTCTTGGTATGTCTTGCCCCCGCTGCCCTTGGCATGTCATGCACCCACTGCTCTTGGTATGTCTTGCCCCCGCTGCCCTTGGCATGTCATGCACCCACTGCTCTTGGTATGTCGTGCCCCATGCTTTGCTGGTATACCGTGTCCCGCGCTACGCTTGATATTTCGTGCCCCCGGTGCACTTGGCATATCATGCCCCCGCTGCACTTGGCATAATATCATGCCCCGCTGCCCTTGGTATGTCTTGCCCCACGCTTGGCTTGATATACCGTGCCCCACGCTACGCTTGGCATTTCGTGCCCCCACTACACTTGTCATATCCTGTCCCACGCTGCTTTTGGTATATCTTGCCTCACCCTGCGCTTGGTTTATAGTGCCCCAAGCTGCGCTTGGTATATCGTGTCTCAAAAAACAGACCTAATAAATTCTCAGTCGTAAAAATACAAGATTATGGTGACATAATAAAATAAAATCCCTTATCTTCCTAAGTAGGCCAGTGCAGTATATTGTTGATAGATACGCATGTTTTTCTAAGGGGAGAGCTCGCAATCTCATATACAATACTTTTCATACATCCCGAGATACATATTTATGCCGGAAAATGTAATAATTTGCTGAATAATGTTGGTCGTATTATTTATGACAGTACA
Source organism: Cnaphalocrocis medinalis (assembly GCA_014851415.1). Classification (NCBI taxonomy): domain Eukaryota; kingdom Metazoa; phylum Arthropoda; class Insecta; order Lepidoptera; family Crambidae; genus Cnaphalocrocis; species Cnaphalocrocis medinalis. The sequence goes on along the minus strand of CM026291.1, from coordinate 12,400,519 downwards.
GAAACTAAGGAGTTTTACGACTAGTAAAGGGAGTACAGTTCTTGCAAATTAAGGCGCAGTTACATCAGTGTATGGGTCTTGTATCTGAAAGGTAGACTTCTACCTTGTAACTATTATTGTGGGAGGGTACCTTGGTGATCTTTTTGGAGTTATAGACAGGGCGTCTCAAAATTATGGGACCTCAAATAACAGTAGGCACTTCAAATCCTTAAGTTAGTACTTTCTTCATTTTATAAAGAAAAAAAACTGCATACAAGGTTTTTTAATTGTGCTTGTATTGAACGGGAATCGAATAGTGTTCAAAATAATACGATCCAACGATTATATATTCTCAATTCGGGGCATTTCGTCGTACAAAAAAATGTTTCTTGCTGATTCTTGTCGGTAGAAATCGACTTTCCGAATCAGCGGTAGCTTACATAATATTTGACATTCATAAATGTTCTATAAGTACTTAAATTGAATAAAGAATATGTCTATTTCTATTACATCAAATACTAATCTAAGCCCTTTGAATTGCATCAGCTTATAGGTTTTCTGCTACCACCCTCTACAGAATCCCCCAAAATTTAGTTATCCTACCGTGATTGAAACCACGTACCTCGGACGAAATGTGACAGAGCAAATATTAGCGAGATGTGACAAGCGTCGCAAACATATTCGGCGTTGATTTGTTTGATCATTCTCTTCGGTTTAAAACGCGCGGAATGGTCTGATTGTCGACTAGGTGCCATTCAATTCCGACGGGCAGTGTTGCCAGGCAAACGGATTTTACACATCGCAGCATTTTTAGGGTGACTTCAGAGTCAAACGTTTGATCAGCGCCGACCACATGCGGACAGTAAATGTTAAGTTTTAAAATACATGGTAGAATTTGAGGTAGATGGCGATGTAAAAACTAAAGTATCAGCCTATATACTGTCCCACTGCAGGGCCAAGGTACATCATAGAAATTAAGTAATTGCTACTATGATGGGAATAGGCTTAATCACCACGCTTGCCTAATGCGGATTGGTTACCTCATATCCGAGCTATGTTAGAAAAATTCGAAACATACTTATTGCTCGACCCAGCATCTAACCCAAGTCCCCGAGATCATGGACTGGTACTCAAACAACTACGCCCTGTTCATCTGGGCGTTGGTTGGTTGGCGGAGTAATAAAACTAAATTATTTAAAGCTTCATAAACAATGTAACGTTGGCAACACTGTTAGTCAGTTTTAAATCAATTTCCCAGAATGAGTTTTGTCCGAATGGTATTGTAACGAATACAGATCTGCTGATGGAACAAATACGGGGTTTGTTGGGAAATCAAAACATCAGCTGTCAGCAATATCTACTTTCTAGCTTTTGTTAACAAAAAAATAAACGCTCAGGAGACCATTCATTTTCATTTTTTGAATATTTTTGAACCTTGTGATTTCTCCAGAGGGGAAAATTAGGTACATGATTTGTTTCTTGGATAGCTATCACCATATCACAGTTCAATCAATCCCTGACGGAAAACGAAGTCACACGAAATTTCAAATTTTATCTACTTGTATTAAAATAGAGTGGTGTATTTAATTGACCACCTCTGCATACATATGTATATAATACATCTTTATCTGTATATATAGTCTGTGAATGTACAGGTCGATTCACGAAAGATGACCACAAATGACGATCGTCTACGCGTGTAATCTCATGAAGAAATGGCTCATTCTCAATTTGACACATTACAAGGGCTTAGACTAAACACATTCTATGTTTGATTCCCATGTTTATTGTCTTAAGCCTTTACTTCATGTGATATTAAGCGTAGACGATCGTCATTTGTGGTCATCTTTCGTGAATCGACCTATACAAGGCATATTATCATAAGTAATGTAACCCGAAAAGATTCGTCTTTTCGGGTTTCGGGGTCGATGCGCGATTTAATCGACACGACGCGGCATCCATTGGAAATGATTGGAACTAATACAGAGACTTACTCTCGAAACGAAGTGAGGAAGGACCACGCTTGTAACTTACATACACTAAAAAAATATCGCCCTTTTCCTTTTTAAATGTGGGAGAGCCACGCTTCGGCATGAATGGGCCGGCTCGACCGGAGTATTACCACTGCCTCACAGAATACCGGCGTGAAGAAGCCCCTGTGCTGTATTTCGCCGAGTGAGTGAGGGTACCGGAGGCCCACCCGGGAGGAAGGGGATAAAAGATTGGCAGCGCACTTGTAACTCGACTGGTGTTGCAAGTGTCCATGAGCGGCGGCAATTGCTTACCATCAGGTGATCCGCCTGCTCGTCTGCTACCTATAACATAAAAAAAACAGTCGGATGAAAAAGGCTTGTCACAAAAATAATGTTTATAACTAGGTATGCATTTGGTGCACTGTTCCAAAATATAGCTTGGCATTGTCTTCAACACCAATTCTTTCCTCCGATGTCTGAGAAGATTGATAAAAGCATTCTTCAGTCCAAACCCAATACAATCGAAATATCGAAACAAAGAATTGTCTTGTCAACCTTTGATGTTTCTTTACCTCAAATATTCTGAACAGTGTCAAGACTTTAAAATAACGTCTCTACACTCAACATTAGCAAAGTTAAGTGTGCTTATTAAGTATAGCACGATAGCAATAATTTGTTTTAGCAAATTTCTGCAATTTTTATATTTTAATAAATCATATTTTAATTCTTTATTGGAAATTTTTGAAGAACAAGACCTATGTTGTCTATAATAACGTATTGTGTTAGTTTATGAATATTTATACCTTTATAGCCATAACACTCGATTAACCCGAACCTACGCAATCGGTACGTAGGGAATTTTACAGTTTTAATTTCAAAATCATTAAATTTAAATAAATTTTCATTCAATTTATATTTCTGACATTAAAGATACAAGTTGTCTAATTGATATTCCTATTCAGAATTAATAGATAATTCTACTTAATTAATATTGATACCAAATTTAATTGGCTGACAGATGAAATAAATGAATTTTCTTAAAATTTCTTCTCAGACTCAAAGTTTTGGAATAATTTGCGAACAAAAACAGTCTTAACGGTTAGACAATTACGAAGTAAGTTCGCCAGTGAAAGTATCTGTAAACTTTTCTACGCTTTTTGACTCTTAAGTCTTCAGAAATAAGATCGAAGTTGGCTCAAAAAAGTGCATCAACTTTTGATGCCGACTGTAACATTTGAAGATATTGTCCATAAAATTAGTTTAAAGTCAGTTTGATTTCATTACGTGTCGAATGGATCGTGAAAGTCATTCACTGTACTTAAATAATTAGAATACTTCATCAGGTATTTGCCCAAGGCCCAAGGCCCATTTAAATCTATACTAAGAACCTTAATGTTTTGATTGGTTTAAAAGTTCTAAATTATAATTGACTAGTGGCCCGCCCTACTTTGTTTCAACCCGTACCAAGAGTTGGCACTGGGCGTAGATTAAATCGCATAGTCGTTTCGCTTTTTCGATGTCATGTAGTGCGCCACACTGTCTATAGATAAGCGTTGTGCCATAATATAACAGAATGAGTGACGGAGAGAAATTAAAAATCATTCATCCTGCGTTTCCGAGCAAAACTCAGTAAATGTGTTTTAATTAAAAAAGTAATTATATGAATTACTCTACTTTCCATTAACTACGTACAACATATAGGTACTGCATACCAAAACAAGATGTATCTGTGGACATTTACATACCTTTAGCCCCAAGTTCTATCAACCATTCTGAACATCATTTGTTGTACGGATTTTAGAAAAACGCCCAAAAGAAAATTTACTTTTTATAAGAAGTCACGTGACTTGTTCATTATGTAGGTATTTTCAAAAGTCGTAGATCCAACCAACATTGTGTTACTATGTTGGATCTTTTATGCGTAATAGGGTCCAAATATTGTTCAGAATACTTGGTAGAAAACGGGGTTAACGTCGTAAGGCCCAGACAGCAGACACAATGGCAGATCAATTGTTTTATGCCTTTTAAAAGGCTTTTGGATTTTAAGACGTTAAAGGGACGTAAATGTTCACAGATACACCTCGTAGTATTTATTGACCCTCAGCAGATCTAAGGTTTATCGTTTCCGGAATTCTAGGTAATCCTATCTTGTTCCTTGCTTAAGTCATAAAAAACGTATCATCCAATTTCACGGTTCTAGAATCATCGAGATAGTGACTTAGGCCAAATACAAGATACTTTGTAATTTATCCAGTAGCCTTAGTTCTGTGTCAAGCCACCGCCATAAAACTGGATAATCCCACTATACAACATCTCATACATTGCCCTGATTATATACTAAGCTAAGCAGCTTATATTGCACTACACTCGGTGCCAATAAAATCGAAACGACACGAAATTTTCATACGGATGTTTTGTTTTTTGTTTTGGCTGCATAAGACACTTTTAATTCTGTCACTTTTATGTGATCAGTGGACGAATGGTTTACTCCCGCATAGGACTTTACACGCTACTGTAAGGTCACACCGCGTGATGCTGCTTAAATCATCTGTTAAAGATGCGAAGGCCTATGATGATGATGATGAAGTGATCGAAGAGACATATTATATGGACGGGTTTAATATAGATTACATGCACAGCATAGCAATATTGTGAAATGGCTGTTTCCAAATAAATAAATAAAAAAATCCATAGCCAAATGGCGAAAAATGGAACCATTATAGGTTTGTTACATCTGTCTGTCCGTCCGTATGTCACAACTCACAGCCACTTTTCCTGTATTGTTGATAGTTGGTACGTAGAAGTATTTTGTGAACCGCATTAAGATTTTTTATACAAAAAGAAAAGTGGGGGCTCTATTTACAACTAAAATTAACATTTAAAATGTGGAGAATTTTTAATATCCTTCGCGCTTGTTTTAATACCAAGTTATGTGCAGTCTCATACCACATCATCTATCATGTTTTAATCTCCAAAGTGAGAAAAAAAAGGGAAACGTTTAATGGTCATTATAACACGCTTTACGGTATTATATACTTGGTATAAACCGTATAAATCTACCTTGAGTTTTTAATTATTTTAGAATTTTCAAGTAAGTATATTTAAAGACATCTCTCGGCTTGATTAATTGTGAGTTATACTTACCCTAAAAAGAAATTATGAAAAATGGAGATGGAAAAGAAATTAATAAACCCTACATTCCAAAATTGGGTCGAAGTTATTCTGAAGTAATCGACACAATGAAGGGACGTCGCATTTTGATTGATTCCTTTCAAGCATTAAGAAATTGAAATTGGTATCGGCAGGCATAAAAACAGGGATAAAAGGTTACTTCGTTCGTTACGAGTTCTGTGGAGACCGCGGCTCGGTGAAGGTAGTGTAGGGCGCCTCAGGCCTGATGGAGTGACGTATTGTGCGAGATAACTGGCAGGAGAAAACATTAAGGTAGGTGTAAAAACAGAAAAAAAAGTATAGTTTTTATTTTTTTCTTTTTTCTTTCATTAAAAACTTTTTTTTTCTTGTTTTCGAGAAATATATATTATATTTTTTTAACTGTAATGTTTTCTAAGGTAGAATGATGGAATGACGCTCTGTGCGAGATAGCTGTCTGGAGAGATCATTTAAAGGCCTATGTCCAGCAGTAGACTACAAAGGGCTGCACAGTTAGATAAATATGATTTTTCAAAACAAGAAAAACAGTTATGAATGAACGAATGAATAATATTTTTATTGCACACAAAACAAAACAGTTTACTTTAAAATATTTTGTTATTGTAAGGAATATCGTCTCAATACAAATAATGTTTATTCAACTTTAGATAATGGCAATCTCAAAATCAAAAATAATTTTCTTGATGCAATTTTTGCAATCGAGAAAAAGTATTTTCAATGAAAAATGAAGAAATAAAATGTTTTTGCTTTAATAATTCTTAGTTGAAGATTTATTATCTTAAATCAATCGAGAATTGTTTAATTTAAGATTATTTCAAATCAGTTACAAGATTTTTTCGATCAGATAGATAAATATTTTTCCTTACAGTAAGAAAATGTCTGCCAGTCATCAGGCTGGAGCGCAATTGTCGCGCACTCGACATTGAAGTCGAATTAGAAAGTATGAACAAATGTATGAAATCTCTTAATTCGACTTCAATGTCGAGTGCACAAAAATTGCCCCCTATGACTCATGGCTACGAAGACACACGACACGAATACGAAGACTTGGTATTACCTGGTTTTGAGCTATCGATACTATTGATAGTATCGATAGGGCCGTCTTATTCAGATAAAAACTATCGATTGTACTCTATCGATAGTTCGGTATCACTAGCCTGTAGCGCTACCATGAGTTGACATCGAAAACTGACATAACGTAAACTATTGCTTTGAAAGAGATAAAGCGATAGTTTTAGATAGCGAAGATAGTATTTCAAACTCTAAGGCCACTGGAGTCCACGCAAATCTTTTTCACCTTCATCCCTCCAGTACCTACTTGCCCGCAAGCACTTCTATTCTATTTATTTCAATGTTGACAAACACCCCACCCTTTTACAAGCGGCACGTTACAATTAATCTAGGTATGCAACTCGTGTAAGTACGGTTTGTACGTACAATGCCTCGTGTGTTTGCTTAGGACGACAACACATAGCCTCGGAGCTTCTCAAACTTATGGCTTGGAATACTAAGAGGGTTTTTTCATGTTATAGGAGGTAGCTGAGCAAAAAATATGTTTTGAATTTTTCGAACATAGCTCGGTTTTGTGATCACCGATCCGCATTAGACAAACGTGGTGATTAAGGGGCTACACGAATGAAACTAGCGTAAAATCTTGAAAAATTCAATTTACTTGGATCTAAGTCTGTAATGTTTTATTTTCTTCAAAAATATCATATTTTCGCCACAATCAGTGTAAATAGGTTGGCGGCGCTAGTTTCATTCGTATAGCCCCTTACAATCGCATCATAGTAGCGAAGACTGGATTTCTATGATGGAGGCCTTTGCTTTGCAGTGAACCAGTATATGATATATAATACCTAAATTAGTCAGCATCAAAATGATCATTTAATGTTTTCAGTCAACGTCCGCCATGTCTTTTTGATAGATAGATAGATATTCTTTATTGCACAGAAACAGCATACATGAGTGAAACAACAGCGATAAACAGTACAATAAGGCGGTCTTATCGCTTGTAGCGATTTCTTCCAGACAACCTTCAGGTGTGGTTTGATATTTATAAGTAGACTAGCGGCCGCCCGCGACTCCGTCCGCGTGGAAAAGTAACTTTTTACCCCCCTTTCAACCCCCTTTTCGCAATAAAAAGTAGCCTATGTCCTTTCTCGGGGTCTAGATTATCTGTATACCAAATTTCATTTAAATCCGTTGAGTAGTTTTGGCGTGAAAGAGTAGCAGACCGATAGACAGACAGACAGACAGAGTTACTTTCGCATTTATAATATTACTATGGAAGTATGGATATATCTATCCATTTCCGATTAAATATCACATCACGAGAATTGCCTTCCTCCAACTAACCTAAAATAGCGTAACCCCAAACTCACGCTGGGACTTGAAACAACTATTTTGTCATTTTGCATTTATTTATTCATTTGGACCCCAAATGGCAACCCCAAGGGTCCACTTAAACCATTTGACAAGCCCTGCTTGAACCTTCCCACACGAGTTCCCACGACCACAAAGCGATGTCCTCGGAATAAAATTTAAAACTTCACAAGTGTTGCCAACTTAGTGGAATTTACACCATATTTGATGGACATGCCTTTCGGCGGGAAAATTTGGTTTTAATGGCTGGTGGGTTTTAAGTAGATTAGATTATATAAGTTAGCGGGCAGCTTCGACGATAAACCATTGCCGCTTACGTCGTAGACAGTATGGTAGAGGTTATAAAAAAACATGGAAACTCCGTTAGTTCCTCAAAAATCCGTAGTCATGACACAAAATTATATTTTGTGGTCATGACTTACTTGTCACATTGTACCTATATTTCACTTCCGCGTGTAAACAGACTGTCACAAGTCACAAACTCTGAGGCTGCGTTTCCACAGAAGAGCAGAGTGGAGCGGAGTAAAATCCACCAATAGAAAAAGCTTACTCGTTGTGAGGCGGAGTGAAACCCACCAATAAAATTGCATTTTTTATGTAATTTTATTGGTGGGTTTCACTACGCTGCGCCCCGCTCCGCTTCAATGGAAACGCAGCCTTACCTTTTAGATTATTTGTATAAATACTATTTTAAGTAACTGAAATAAATATTTTGTATTTTGTGTATTTGCATTTAGTGGAATTCCGGTAGGTTTGAGACGCCATTTAGGTTTTAGTGGTTTCTAGTGGTTTACGCTGCCGCATTTGATGGGCAAAAGTAAGTTGGCAACACTGCTTCACTTAGCCTAATGTGATTCTACCTCAGTCCATTAAAGAGGTTCTTTTTATATTCACGGAGGACGCCGTATAATTGAGATGACGTGAGATTTGATTAGCAACTGAGGGTTGGATTTGGTTGTGCATGTCAAAATATGTTTTTTTTAGTAGAATACAAACCCACTATTAATATAAAATTTTGTGAGTATAGATAGATATTTGCTCCTTTTTCACGCAAAAACTACCGATATTACTTACGGCTTTGGAAAATTCGTCGAACTTGTTTTTCAACTCCCCATACAAAATTATCAAGTCAGGTGACCGACTTTGTAAAAAGAGTAACATTTTTTTATAAGAATTTATGTTATTCAGACTGATTGGTTGCAAAGGTGGTCAAAGAGATAGTAAATACAGACACACTATACAATGCAACTTGTATAAATCTTAGGTAAGTATATCTTCGTCGGTTTAATTATTTTAATCTGGTTTCACCATTTCCCGGCACACCCTGAACCAAATTAATCTCGCCTTTAATTCCCCCTGTCAGGGGTCTGTAAAAATATACCCAGGGCTTACATCAATCACACAGCCCCTAAAACGAGCCAATCAATCATCAATTAGGAATATTGAGTGGGGATGTATTAATTTCCCTCCTTCCTCCTTGAGTTCCTTCAGACATGTTTCATTAATTTACTTACGAATTATTATTAGCGAGTCACGGCCAGAGTATCTAAACCAGTGGTTCTTAACCTTTAAGTCATGAGAGACCATTTTACCAAAATTCTGTCGTGTCAGGGTCCACACTTCGGACAGCGTCGCGGCGCCGTTTGCGTTGTGTTGACTCGACTCATCACGTCACGTCACTTGTTTATTACGATGTCTTCGCGGACCACTTGGAATGCCTCCAGGGTCCGCGGACCACCGGTTAAGAACCACTGATCTAAACCTAAGGGCCTCCACAAAGAAGGACCAAATGCAAGTCAGACTCGTCCATGAAGGGCTCCGTAGCAGAAGTGCTGAGTGAGTGTACCGGAAGCCCAATCGGGGAAAAGGGGTTAAAGTTTGATAACGCACTTGTGACTCCACTGATGAGAAGAAATTGGAAAAGGAGGGAGACCCACGCTTCGGCATGAATGGGCCGGCTCTACCGGAATGATACCACGGCCTCACAAGACCGGCATAAAGCAGCGCCTGCGCTGTGTTTCGTCGAGTGAGTGAGGGTACCGGAGTCCCAATTAATGGGAAAGAGTCGAAAGAGACTCATAAAAAATAACATTGTACACATCAATGTAGTCTCAAAGGTAAAAAGCCCGGCTTACGATTTATGACGTATTAAAGAAAACTACTATGTATCTACTAGATTTCGTTCAAACCAATTTCCTTTCGTAGTTTTTACGGTTAAAAGTAAAGTATCAGCCTATGTACTGTCCCATTGCAGGACAAAGGCCTCCATCATAGAAGTCAGTAGGTACGAATTGGGTGCATTAGATAAAGCTCTCTCTATTTCTCGACATTAGTCCTAATGTTACGTAATTTAGTACACACGACTAAGATACGCCATCTCTGTCCAAAGTCATGAGCAAAGATTAAAAGAAAACAGAGGGCCCTTACACAACTTTAATGAAGCTGCGTTCCCACAAGCAACTTGCAAGCAACCACCACTGAAGCGGAGCAGAGTGAAATCGACCAATAGACTTGCATAAAAACTCCGCTTCTCAAGTAGCAAGCTTCTTCTATTGGTGGATTTCACTACGCGCCATCTTAGTGGAAATGCAACCTAAAATCAGTATGGTACGGCTCGGCTTGAAAGGGCCAGCTCAACTAGAATGTTATCACCTCAGAGAAGACCGCAAGCAACACCTGCAATGTGTTTCGCCGAAAGAGTGAGGAACCGGAGGCCCAATCGGGGGGAAACGAGATAATAGGTTGGCAGCGCACTTGTGACTCTAATGGTTTTGGTCTCTATGGGCGACAGCAATCGCTTACCATCAGGTGATCTTCTGCTCACCTACCACCTATCGTATAAAAAGACACTGTTGACAACTGTATGACTGTTCCCTTGGTCAGCTAATCTTTGCCCTTATGATGAACGCAAGGGTTGGTGGGGCGATTATTTATTTTTTCGAGATGTGCACATTACTGCGATGGCTCGGCAACCGGTTGTTTGTACTAAATGGGACATTTGTTTTCGAGATACGTTATGAAGCTAATGGCCGAACGTCCTTTGTTAATACAATTGAGATGTAAAGGTTTGATGTAGGTACCGAGGTGGGATCATGTTTTTGAATTATATTGACGATCCGTTTAGCGCTTGGGCTTGAGTCGCGATGAGAAAAGGTGGAGGGTTCTATTCCAGCATTTAGATGCTAAAAAAATATTTGGCCGTTTAAACAAAGGTTTTGCCCACCCTGTTGGTCTAGTGTTTTAAATACTGAACAGTTACCTCGTGGCTGGATTTGATTTCAGGGCAGAGCAAAAAGTATGCTTCGTATTTTTCAAAAAAAGCTCCAGTTTGCGATCACCAATCCGATTTGGGCAAACACGGTGATTAAGCCTAATCCCATCATTAGCGAAGATTTGATTTCTATGATGGAGGCCTTTACTCTGCAGTGATACTGTATTTATGCTAATACTTTACTATACTTTTTTTAAGCGTTATTTGTTATGGGTCAAAAAATTCGAGATTAAAATGCTGAATCCATCCGCAAGTGAACCTTAACGGAATAAGCTTTTACAATCTACCAGAGAAAATGTCTCTCCCAATACTTAATTATATAACTTAGCACTACAGAGCATTTTATTTAAAATCGACATCTAACATACACTATAGAAATTTGCATGTACAGACGGCGTCTGGTATAGATATCCCAGACCAATGCAAAAATAGCGCTTGTGTCTCAGACATAAAGAGAGTTCCAAATATCCCAAAATGGGTAACTCATGTCACTGTGTGTACACGACCTTGTTTGTACATGTCAGCATTTCTAGATTAAAGTAACTGTAGTATGCATAGATAATAAGCCTAGCAAACCACGTAAGCTCCGCATCACATAGTTTATGCACCAATCCTGACTCGGACCGTATGTCATGCCTTACAGAAAACACCCCCACCCATCACGCCAACGAAAACGCGTTTTATAACCAGGGTTGGTAAAACGGGATTTGGTTGAATCAACAAAATTAGAAAAATAAAAGAAATACCTACTTATATTCGATATTTTTTTAATAATTTTCCAAAATTCGTGACTTAGAATACCGGAAGCAGCATGAATGTAACTATTTTTTAATATTATAGGTGGTTATATACTTTATTATTGACCGATTGATTGATTTCAGGGTAAGAATTACCCTATTGCCAACACGCTGTTTTGCTTTCCTCTACCTAAAGGTTGTCTGAAAGAAATCGCTACAAGCGAGAAAACCGCGTTATTATACTGCTTATTGCTTTTGTTTCGCTCTGTATTCTATTTCTGCGCCATAAAGAATATATCTATCTAAGCTGTGAGTCAGCGACTGGCGTGTAACAGCAATTATCGAGACCAGTCGAGTCATATATTGAAGGCCAAGGACACATTTTGAGTCGTTTGTATTAATACTTTTTTTTTTTTAAATCACGAGTCTGCCAACCCTGCCCGTAACCGTGACAGCCGAGTTGTAACCAAAACATACAGACCAGCGACACACTCGTAAACTTATCAACGCACGTTCATTCCTGTCTCCATCAAACGGCCGAATTTGCCCACGAATCCCCCCAAAATTTCTCTAGAATTACCCCTAAAATGCGGGGAAGATAGCCGCTTTCGCATTCCGCTGGCGAATGTTGGTAGAGTAGTGTTGCCAATCAATAGTTCACTATCGACAGACTATATGATAGTAAAAGAAAAATAATAGTATCGATCATCTATTCATAGTACTGCTACGTCGTATCGTATCATTAGTATCGATTGGGATACTATTGATAATGCCAATAATATCGACAGTATTATGATTTCTATCTCACATGATCTAGCAAAAAATAATCGATAGTGTAAAACTATTGGTACTATATAGGATAATATGTATCAATAGTATGCTACGTTTGGTTGGTATATAGGTAAGAGCATTGATCACGTGACCCCCTGCAAGGGCACTTCATTTTATATCTAGAGAGCGACACAATACATAAGCAAAAATAAATAGTAGGTAATAGAGAAATATTTAAACATTAATATAACTTAAAAAACTTTTAGATCGACTTTCCGAATCAGCGGTAAATTTGCGGTATAAATAACTATTGTCTATCGATCGGACGTTAACTATCGACAGTGTCGATAGTATTGGCGTTAACTCTTATCGTATTGATAGTGTTTATGGATACTATTGGACTTAGCAATACTGTCTGTATGTGTACTGTACTGTAATTGATAGTACAATCGATATCCTGAACAGTTACTGAGGGCAACTATGAGGTGGAACTACTAAGAGAAACTATCGATAGTTCAACAACACTATGGCAGAGGCCTATTTTTCATGCTATCGGCACGATGGATGTCTGGCGTCACAATCCTGGGGGCTATTTGTCTACGTTCTCTGTACAATTAGGGCGGGCCAGAGAAACTGCGGCGAAGAGATTTTACAAAGATATTTCCTACAAATAAAATTACTTAAATCCGTTTCTAAAGGTACGAGATAGGGGCTTAGTAAAATCTCCTAACCGATACTTCGGCTATCGTGGCCAATCTCGACGATCAGACATCGACGGACATAAGTAAATAAGTAGGTATGTCCGTACATAACTCGGTCCCAAGAAGCAAACCGTATCTGCTTTTGGCAACAATCGTTACCAAAATTTACTACTTTTTACAAGTAAAACAGTAAGCAATAAAGGCCGTGATCTAGTCAATTTCAACACAACGTAGTCTCTTAACTCACTTGACATTGGCAGAATAAATAGTGTCCAAGAGCATGATCCAAACCATAACAAAAAAAAACTTCAACGAGTGTGTAAAATCGCCCCATTGCTGAGCAGTACCCAGCAAAGTGCACAGCAAAGGCCCTAAGCCCTAAAGCAAAAACCTTGCATCTTGTTTGCGTATTAATTAAAACAATATTCCACAGTTCCAACACTCATTCAAAATTTTAATCAATCATCAAATCTTAGTGATTACTTTTGTGTTGTCTCGGCTAAGCTGATGAAATTGGTTTGTTCTCGGGCCGACAACCCGCGCCGCAAAACCCGCGAAGAACGAGAAACAGCTACAATCATTCTTGCAAATTGTCTAGATGTGTATGTGTTTATTCACTCTAACCCGGTACTCAAATAGGTATTTACAAACGACATTAAAAGATCCCTGCTGTGCAAAAACAACCCTTGCGTCTCAGACTGAAAGACTCATCTAACTTCACAAAGGATATCTTGACGTGACTCCGTACATGTAATGTTTTGATTAGACTTCTGGATGATTAAATTTTCCCCGGAATTTATGAGTATTAATTTGTAACCTTTTGTTTTGGTCTCCTAGCGGCCATTTGAATAAATAATAATCAGACCAATTTAATAATTAATAATAGCACACACATCGACCTGACTCCAATGTAAGTAGCTTAAATACTTGAAGCATGGATATTGGATACCATTTATGTAACTGTGGAGTAACAAGTCACACTTATATACAATCTATACCTACTCTGCAAAAATATATTGTTTGTCTAAAATAAGAAGCAAGTCTGTTTGGCAAAGAGGCTTAACTTAAAATAGAATAGTTGGTTTTCCAAATAAAATAAAATTAAATAATAAATTCTAATATATAGGTAGGTACCTAATGTAAAGAATAACCCATCAATTCCATCTAACCGTGGGAAAGCCACGCTTTGTAATGAATGAGCCGGCTCGACTGAAGTGATACCACGGCCTCACAGAAGACCGGCATGAAGCAGTGTCTGGAAGTGGGTGAGAGTACCGAAGGCCTAATTGGGGAGAAAGGAGGTAAAATGTTAGCTGCGCACTTGTGAATTTACCGTTGTTGCAGGTGTCTATGGGCGGCGGCAATAGCTTACCGCTTACTCAGGTCACCCGTCTTCTCGTCTGCCACCTATCACAAAAAAGTAGCTAAAAATATAACTCCGATCAAATCTTAATAAGCACTCAGTTAAGTATAACAAGGGATTTGAAGCTAACAACCACCGGCGGAAGGTGACAAATTAACAAAGCGATTTGTCAGGGTTTTTTGCTTCCATCGCCTCCATCGTAGAGATCTACGCGATAGGAAAGGGGTCTGGAGTGGCTTATCTACCAGTCGTTTGTGGAACTACGTGTTTATAATGATTGAGTTACTTTTTATGGTCCAATTATGCCTTGTTTAGTACTGGTTTATACTGTTCAAACTGCATTTTATACACTGTGCTTTTTTAATCGTCGCTGATAGTTGCACTTTGTATGGGAAGGCAATTTTTTTTTAGATTTGACCCTATCTTCCTTGAAGAAAAATGTTTGTTTCCATCAGTATAATGCCCTCGAGAAGTGTGAACAACGGTTCAAAAAGCACGGTGTATAATTATAATAGGTATACACATACTTGTAGGGGCTTTGTCCTGATCCCAAACTAAGGTTTTATCTTGTATGGAAAGCATGGCCTTCCGACATCAAAGTTCATCATTTTGTTCGATATTATGCCAAATTTGACCAATCATGCACGTTTAGTGCTTTAAGGTTCTTGGCGACTTCGTCCCTCGAGCGATATCTCGGACACCCCATAAAACGGCGTACCCTTGGTCGTCCCAGATAAGTTCTTTTGACCGCTCGATCCTCTCGCATTCTCTCCAAGTGTCCAAGTCTTACGTGAACAAACTAGACCTTACGTGATAAAAATACCTTTCTACCACCGGACAATGCGGACGACGAAAAGAATCCCTTACACTGTGGAAGTTCCACCAGCTCGTACTAAGCGGTTCGCTTCTTCTTTCTTAATACGAACAGCTAAGGAATGGAACAACTTGCCGGCTTCTGTATTCCCAGAGAGCTACAATTTGGGAGTTTTTAAGTCGAGAGTGAATAGGCTTCTTCTGGGAAAGCACGCTACATCTTAGACCTCATTGTCACTCTTCATCAGGTGAGATGAGGTCAAGTGCAAACCCATTTAATATAAAAAAGAAGTCCTAGCCCCCTTCATCTTTTTAAAGCCCTAAATGTGGGTAAATAAAGGCCATAAACTCCTTGAGTGGACTCGGTAAACGTAGTGTAGGTCGCCCTGCTACAAGATGGGATGACGACATTCGAAGGCTGGCTGGAGTGAGCTGAATGAGAGTGGCCGAAAATCGGGAGCGGTGGCATGCATTGGGGGAGACCTACGTCCAGCAGTGGACGAGCTGATGAAATGTGGG
The DNA here is from genome assembly GCA_014851415.1 of Cnaphalocrocis medinalis. Lineage (NCBI taxonomy): Eukaryota > Metazoa > Arthropoda > Insecta > Lepidoptera > Crambidae > Cnaphalocrocis > Cnaphalocrocis medinalis. The sequence continues at coordinate 12,384,836 of CM026291.1, read as the reverse complement.
AAAACCAACAGACCAAGAGTGTACAGTATTCCCACGCTCTTACACATCCAACAATGTTCCATTTTAGTACCCAACAATACGGGGCCAAAGTTGTTTCTGTTAACAACAATTGTTTGCAAGCCTAAGCAAACAAGGGGACCAAACACGCGTCGTTTGGGAATTATTTGTTTGCCATTAATTGTTTCTTTGTCGAGTCAATGGCAGAATTGTGTACACTGCTGTTTGCTGAGCTGTGTGAACTCCAATAACACAACACAAGTCGATAAATTGAAGTGGTTAGTTACATCGTAATGAGGGTTCAATTTTAGTTATTTATACAATTTGTCACTGGTGGTAAGATAGAAACCTTCAAGAAAAGGGCATATCTTTCTTTAAAAGGCCGGCAGCGCATCTGTGAAGCCCTGGTGTTGCAGGTGTTCATGGGCGACGGTAATCGCTTAACATCAGGTGATACGTCTGCTCGTCTGCCCCCTATCCTGTAAAAAAAAAAGACACAAACAGGTGAGCTATCTCCTCGTTATTGACCTATCACATAAAAATCTTTAAAAAATGCAATAAAACGTTTTAATTTATGAAAATATGAATTCAGCACGAATGCTACGCTCATCATTATTTCAGCCAATAGACGTATACTGCTGGATATAGGCCTCCACCAAAGCTTTGCACATAGATCGGTCCTGTGCCACCCGCATCCAAGGGACTCCCGCGACATTCAATAGATCGCCGGTTGAGTCGGCTGTCAAGCCAAACAACATAATTAAATAATAGCGCGAACACATTGAAAAAATCACGATCCGGTGCCCCCTACGCACCCCGAGTCGACTTCGCCCACTATACACCCAAAAATATATAAATGTACTCCAAACGAAACTAATTATAGTAAACATTCAAATAATTAATAAACAAATAAAATCACTAGTACCTACTGGTACTTATTTAACTTTTAAGTCACAAAAACATATTTTTAACTTTTTAGTGTGAGATTACTTTTCTGCTCATTTTATTATTGGGTTTATTTTCCCGATTGTGGTTTTTTGAAGGCGGTTTTATTTTCTTTTCGTAGGTTTGTTAGCTTTCGCTTTTTTACAGATACCTGCTAAGTAGGTAGCAAAATAAATCGCAGAAGTATTAAGCCTTTTAATTTTCATCAAATAAACCTTTGCCGTCACAAGTCCTATACAAACACTTAAAGCGATTAATTAGCGAAACACACGAAATTAATTATGTTTTAATTAAGAACAGTATTTTGCTGTTATTTCAAACCAATGTCAGAGAATCTGGAAACATGTACAGACATTCCAATCAAGATTTATACCGTGGGAAAGATACCACACCGGAATGATACCACAGCCTCACAGAAGAAGAGGTGGGAAGCAGCGCCTGCGCTGTTTTGCCGAATGAGTGAGGATACCGGAGGCCCAATTGAGAGGAAAGAGGGTTAAAGGTTGACAGCGCTTTTATGGCTCTACTGGTGTTGCAGGTGTCTATGGGCAGCAAAACCGGGTGATCCGTCTGCTCGTCTGCCACCTATCAAATTCAAATGAAAAATAAATTGTCGACCACTCATACTCGTAATATTATTTGAAATACATGTCCGCGGTCCGCCTTGTTTCGTCTTGTTCAACCTAAGCCACAGAATACTTAATAGTCTAAGCCTGCAAGCTCGCGTGTATCCCTGCCCTTGCATTCAAATCAGTGAATCGCATACATCGAGGTTCAAGTGGTAGAAATGCTTCATACGTGCCTCAATTCAAGAAGATTTAACTACGTTAAAGCTATTCAGTTTCTTATTACTACAGTACTACACGTATCAGCAGAATCTAGGGATACTCCAATAATTTTCATACTCACAGTTTAAATTTAATTGCCTAGAAATTAATATAAATAGGCAAATTATTTTAATTGCCAGCGAAATAAAACCTATACTGGTTTAACGAGCTGCTGCACGCGATTGTAAAGTACTGATCGTATTTGATTTCTTGTGACGCATTATTTTTTATTTTCCAAGCTACTGCTTGTAAAATAAAAAATAACGAATTACCTACAGGTAAGCAAAACACCAGAAAAAGTGAAAATCATTTTTTTAATGTGATAGGTAGCAGGCAAGCAGGCGGATCACCTGATGGTAAGCAATTGCCGCCGCCCATGGACACTTACAACACTAGTGGAGTTACAAGTGCGCTACCAACCTTTTATCCCCTTCCCCCCCGGAGTGGGCCTCCGGTACCCTCACTCACTCGGCGAAACACAGCATAGGGGCTGCTTCACGCCGGTATTTATATCATTTATTTTCTTAGAATACCTAACTATAATAAAATACAATTTGGATTAAATTTCTCACAATATATTGTATTGTGTGTATGGCCGAGCGATGATGGAGTCAGATGGTTAGACGAGTTGCAGTATGACTGACTTTTATTACTTACTAATTCACTTAAATACTAGCCTAACCTAAGGGCGAGGTGCGTCACACACTACAATATTGACCTAATTTACCTACCTTTTTTATTTTATTTGCTTGTCAGTAGTTCCCAACCAGATAGACCGATCAAGTGAGAGGAGCATCTAATAAGTTGTGATCGGTCGTCAGAGATGCCATGAATAGGCACCGGTGGAAGCAGATAACGCAAGTGAGGTGCAACCCATGCCGAGACGGTAGGTAGGACCATGGGCTGGTTGAGGGACCTGGTCTATGCGTTCCATGAAGTCGACTCGACATAGAAGGCGAAAACAGAGAATTGGCCTCCAGTAGTTCAGAGATTCGTCCCGTCTCCGCCTCCGTAATCTCTGCCGGGGTCCTCTTGCCTAATTAGACAATTTACATTTCGCTAATCCATTCTGAATTATTTATTGCCGGAGAACGATGAATTATTTAAATGCCTTGTTCAAACTGTGTTTTATATCCGCAGAGCTGTAACTGTATCTGCTAGAGACAGTCTAATTATTTCATTGTAATTGAAAAAGTCGTTAAATAAACTTTATTTTCCTGTATTTTTTTTAAATTGAGTTATGAATGTTTTAGAAAAGAAATCTAACTACGAATTAAAACAATGTGTAATATAGTAATTAAAAAAAATCTACCCAGCTTCCGTTGCCTTGCCCGGAATCACACAATTATTATTTTGTTCCGGATTGTTGAGAGCATTGCTCTAAATGACCAACTAAAAATCGATGCCATTATTTTATTCATTTGAAATGTGGTAGTGAATTTTACTAATACTTACAAAATAAAATGTGAATTCAGCATCCTTAACAAATTACGTCTGTGTTATAGGTACAGTCAGCCACACATCAGGTTACCACAACCTGTCAAATTTCCTCAATTGATATTCAACTCTAATGTGTATGACAGTAAGATGAGAGTCAATTGAAGAAATTTGACAGTTTTGTATACTTTGATGTGTGGCTGCTGTACGTACAGCGAACCATACAAGGCGTATCTGTAAACATTTACATCGCTTTAACCACGCCTTCTAAACCCTTCTGAACAACATTTGTTCTACGACTTTTTCGACTCCCGACACACAGACATTTCGACTGGCCGAATGGTGTATAATTGGAAGTGACCCAAAAGTTAAAGGCTCGATCCCCACCCTGGACTAACATTCGTATGATGGACACTTGTGTTTCTTTAGTGTCTGAGTGTAATTTAATAAAATTATGTATTTATTGGTGTTTTCTCTGTAACTCAAGTGCTTAAGCTACTTAGTACGGAGTCAGGTCAATGTATGAGATAGTGTGGAAGTTTATTTATTTTATACAAAATGAACAAGTAACATGACCGACTTTGTATGAAAAGTAGATTTTTTTATGCGAATTTCCAAAAGTATTTGAACAAATTTTTTTATAGCAATAATGTTTCCACTGGATATTGTATATGTATACCTACAATATTGATGAGACTATCGTCAGCTCATGGCGAGTTAAGCACTTACGAAATTCGTCGGCTTAGTAAGGGGTTCGGCTAGTATAATTGGTAGTACAGCCACCCGGACTGTGGAAGGTTGTGGGTTCGAGTCCCACCTGAACCCCCCGAGAATTTTTTAAGTGCAATATTTACTTATTTGAACAAATGTTGTTCAGAATGGTTAAAGACAGATGTTAATGTTCACAGATACAACCTGTATATCATTTAGCTGGTTTTATGCACCGGAAAAAAATCTGACTGCATTTTCCCAAAAACGAAACAAAATCATAAAGCACACATAATGAATAACCATGAAAATTCTTTTAAGCTCAAAGCTGCCAAATGTAAACGTAATATGAGAAACACATTAGTCAAGCCAACTAAGGATGTTACCGAAATAATATTCCAGTTACTGTTTCGGATATGGAAACAACATTAGGTATATCGGTGTCGGATATTACACGTTTTGATTACATTTAAGTTTGGGATTAGTTAAGTTATATCAAAAACATAAATGTGAAATGATAGCCAAATTAAAAAAAGTTTTGTCTCTAGAAATAATTCATAAACCAGATTTCCGGATTCGAAAATAACTCAAATACGAAAATAAATGTTGCTTGCTTTTTTATGATATAGCAAGGCAAACGAGCAAGTGAGTTATGGTAAGTGAACACTGCCGCCCATGGACATCAGCTACACCAGAAGGAGTGCGGATGCGTTGCCTTTTGCAGGAAACTTTAATGGGCGAGTTCGACTCGCATTTGGTTATTTTTTTTATTTCAAATATCCGGTAGTATCGGGTATCGGTTACGGTGACCAATTCCATAACATCCCTTAAGTTAACTAGCAGAAAATTCAGAGTTTTCGCCTTCAACCGCGCACATAATTTGGAAACTGGCGGGTTCAGCTCAACTCCCATTGGCAACATTAGTTCAGAAAGTGCCAAGTTTATAACTCGTTCGAAAAATTTAGTATATTGCCAACCTACAGAGATGGTCTGGAAAATTTTATCACGTTTCAAAATAAACAGAATATTTAACTTATAAAATAAAGTATCAGCCTATATACCTACTGTCCTACTGCAGGGCAAAGGCCTTCATCATAGAAATCAAGTCATCGCTACTATGATTGAATTTCGTACTGTAAAAATTATGAGCAATAGTAATCCAGTGGATAAAAACGCGCCTTACATACGAGATGTCGTAGGTTCGGATCCGAACCCGCAGCTCTCAATTTTCAATCTATGTGCTTTGTTCTTTCATTAGCTTGGAGTTGAGGGAAAGCTTCGTAAACCAGCACGTTTCAGATACTTTCTAAAATGTGTAACCTTAATTCAGTTGGTCTAGTCCCCCTGTTAAAGGCTTGCGAAGGTCAGACGGCAGTCGTTTCATTATAATTAGCAGACTCCACAAAATCTAAATCATGGTCAAAGCACATACCCTGTGTTTGAGGTCCAGGAAGACAGTAGAGTTGATCTGAATAATGTTGATGTTCATTTTATTACAGTCGAGGTCAAAAATATGTGTATACTTTAGGACCTTGTCACAATACATATTTATAAGAAAGTGGAAGTCATTTTCTTATGTACGTACTGTGACAAGGTCCTAAAGTGTAAACATATTTTTGACCTCGACTGTACACCCAAACCCATGCAGGCGGCTTAAGGTCATTATTATTCCGGTGACTTATCTACATTGCTTATGCGATCTAGCAATTTGCAACTACACTATATTTTAGCAGTTTCCTTATGCCCAATATTTTCACTCAAACAAGGCGGTGAAGTGGTACCAATTTGAAAGTTTCCACCGCAGTGAACAGAACTTGGCCCATGCTCTACATCAGCTGGCCGTAGCGGACGCTTCCGCAGGCTGCCAGCAGATTTAATGCTGGAACTAAGTCTGTAAGTAGGTAAATCTCGCCGTGCCAACGCTTTTGGATTAAATACGTACGAAGTGACACACGGACTTCGTTTTTGACAAACCGCTTCCTCAGAAGAACAAAGTCCGATCTCCTATTTTAAACGTATAACAAATCAATGGGAGAGCCATGCTTCGGCATGAATGGGCCGGCTCGACCGGAGTGATACCACTGCCTCACAGAAAACCGGCGTGAAGCAGCTCCTGTGCTGTGTTTCGCCGAGTGAGTGAGGGTACCGGAGGCCCATCGGGGGGAAGGGGATAAAAGGTTAGCAGCGCACTTGTGACTCCACTGATGTCGCATGTGTCCATAGGCGGCGGCAATTGCTTACCATCACGTGATCCGCCTGCTCGTCTGCTACCTATCACTTAAAAAAAACAGACTTTATTCTTTGGAGCAGTCGAAACCTCACTATTATACTAGAAAAGGTGGGAGAGCCACGCTTCGGCATGAATGGGTCGGCTCGACCGGAGTGATACCACGGCCTGACAGAAGACCGGCGTGAAGCAGCGCCTGCTCTGTGTTTCGTCGAGTGAGTGAAGGTACCGGAGGCCCCTGGCCGAATGGCGCGATGGTGACCCTGCCTCATACGCCAAAGTTAGTGGGTTCGATCCCTAGACAAACATTCGTGTGATGAACGCTTGTGTTTGTTCAGTGTCTGGGTGTAATAAGTATTTAATTTAAGTATAATATTTTGTGATCTTCTATTGTCTAATATCTGTAACACAAGTGCTTAAGATACAGAAGTCAGGTCAATGTATGAGATGTTGCGTGAATTTATTTTTTTGTCTCATATAGGTAGTACCTATAGAAGAAGAAGAAGATGGTAATATCAAACCATTACTCAAACATTCAACTTCAAATTAAAAATACAAAGAGGAGTTTCCATAGCTTCAGAGTAAGTTTAAAAACTTTACAGGGTCCTAAACTATCAATATCATGAAAAAAAAATACTACTTAATGGGCCTTTTTTTGAAGTAATCGGCCTCCGAACGCAGATAGGCTGAAAATGTATGAAACTCAATAAAGCAATTTGCTGCTCGATTGAAGGATTTAATCAAACATTTAACATCAATTTAAAGTACAAAAAGGAGTTTTCATAGCTTCGGATTAAGTTTAGGAACTTAACAGGGTCCTAAACTACCAATATCATAAAAAAATATAACTACTTTATCAGCCTCTTTTTGCGCCTGTGCTTGTTACTCAATGGCTTGGATTGTGCAGTACTATGAGTTACTCACTAAGCCAATACGTGAGTATAATCAGAGTCAGGTAGTTAACACAGCGTAATTAGTTCAATATGGAGAGAAAATAACGCAAACAAAACACGCGCGCTTTTTTTTTACTTTCTTTTATGTGATAGGTGGCAGACGAACAGACGGATCACCTGAAGGTACTGGCTAAGGCTGGTAAGGCTGTTACTCTTTTCGCCGCACCAAATGCCCCTGGGCATTAAGTTCGCTTATTGTTACAAATTTTGTGCAATAAAGTTTAAATAAATAAGGTAAGCAATAGCCGCCCATAGACACCTGCAACACCAGTAGAGTCTCAAGTGCGCTGCCTTTAACCCCCTTTCCCCTAATTGGGCCTCCGGTGCGCTCACTCACTGGACGAAACACAGGTGCTGCCGCCGGTCTTCCGCTGGCTGTACGCCGGTCTTCTGTAAGGCCGTGGTATCACACCGGTCGAGCCGGCCCATTCATGCCGAAGCGTGCTTTTTTAAAACTAACGCAATTTCAAGGTTTATTTACTATTGGAATGTCAAAAAGTAGAAAAATAGCTTCAATTGAGTTTCATACATTTTCAGCCTATCTGCGCAGCTGCGTTCGGAGGCCGATTTCTTCAAAAAGAGGCTTATAAAGTAGTATTATTTTTTCATGATATTGGTAGTTTAGGACCCTGTTAAGTTTCTAAACTTAATCCGAAGCTATGAAAACTCCTTTTTGTACTTTAAATTGAAGTTAAATGTTTGATTAAATCCTTCAATCGAGCAATAATTGCTTTATTGAGTTTCATACATTTTCAGCCTACCTGCGTTCGGAGGCCGATTACTTTAAAAAAAGGCCAAGAAGTAGTAATTTTTTTTCATGATATTGATAGTTTAGGACCCTGTGAAGTTTTTAAACTTACTCTGAAGCTATGGAAACTCCTCTTTGTATTTTTAATTTGAAGTTGAATGTTTGAGTAAATCCTACTGAAAACTAAAATCCTAACTTTCAAGACTTTTTTTGGGTAACATTAAGTGGTTTTAGGAAGCCAAATTTAATTTTATCATAAATAACATTCTAGAAAATCATGTCATAGAAAAAGAATTACAAATTAGCCAATAAAAAAAAAGTTATGAATTTTTTAAGCCTCGCTGGCAAAATACTTAAGAAAAACCTTCATAAAATTATAACTCGAAAACTACAAACAATCGCTGAACATACATGGGGTATTTTTGGATACCCCCCGGAGTGAGGAATCTAAGAAAAAATTATTGACGTCACTAGTTAGACCACCCTGTATGTTTTACAAATAATTTTGACTGTGTGTATCGCTACACATTTGGCGAAATCCAAAGCACACTGTTGTTACCCAAGTAAGGGAGTACGAACATTGTAAATACCTGGATACCTACCCACGGGAACGTAGATTGTATTGTCGCTTAATCTTATTCGATTTCAAACAACCAGCGTTGATATTATATAAATTTTCCTTAATATACATTTGAGAATACAACGCATTTTAATATACAAGATGTATCCGTTTAGTCGAGTGATGCTAAAATTCTGGATTTCGGACTTCAAACTCGTCGATATCGTGCACTCGCCTTCATACGAATAAATCAAAAATAGCTCTCCAGCTTGTGATCACCAATCCGCATTAGACAAACGTAGTGATTAGGGCTGCTTTTTGACCAGAGATGAGCGAAAAATTATTGTGTTGCGAGAGATGTATTAGTTAAGAACCAATAGTAACGCATAGTTTACTTAACTTCGCTCAGAGAAGTGATTGACTCTTAAAAAACACATCTCTCCAAACGCATCTTAGCACATCTCTGGTGAAAACGCAGCCTAATCCCATAATGACTTAACTTGCGATGGACTTATGATGGAGGCTTATGAACTGCAGTGGGAAAGGAAATAGGCTGATACTGATAAAGAGGGTCCAGTAGCCAATGGTATCCATTCCCTTATCGCTGTCCCAATGATCCCTTAATAACCTCCGAGCTATTGGTCCTAATGGTCAAACTTTAGGGATGTAAACTTCTAAGGACAATCTAGTCTAGATCTTCCAAAATGGAATCATAAAACAATATTCCCTATATTACTTCGTAGAATTGCTCATTTGCCGTCTTTTAACTGTGGGAGAGCCACGCTTCGGCATGGATGGGCCGGCTCGACCAGAGTGATACCACTGCCTCACAGAAAACCAGCGTCAAGCAGCCCCTGTGCTGTGTTTCGCCGAGTGAGTGAGGGTACCAGAGGCCCACTCGGGGGGGAAGGGGACAAAAGGTTGGCAGCGCACTGGTGTTGCAAGTGTCCATGGGCGGCGGCAATTGCTTACCATCAGGTGATCCGCCTGCTCGCCTGCTACCTATCACATAAAAAAAAAAGTCATTCCCATAAAAAAGCACCTCGTAATTTTGTGACGTTTTCATCACGTAAAAAAAATACATTCCAGGGATGTTACGAATATTCGCAGTTCGCATCGTTTTTAACATTCGCATCGACATTCGCATTCGCTTAAATCAATGCGAATGTTATGCGAATGCGAATGTGTGCAGGTCGTGCGTGCGTGAACTAGTGACTCTTGATATTGCTAGACTGACATCGGCTACATCGGCCGCGCGGACCATGCAGCAGTATGTTTTTTGGCTTTTAAGTAATAAAAATGATTGATTTAAAATTTTGTTTTTTTACATTTGATGTGATTGATGTCTTAAGTACTTAACATTCGCATTCGCGAATGTGAAATTTTTTTCATTCGTAACATCCCTAATACATACCGTAAATTTTCATCAGTTTAATAATTACCCTCTTTTATTACTGTGTTTATTTAATTACAATCTACAAGGAGACATCGAAAAATATCTGCACCAAAAAAGTCCACCTAAAAATTATTTTTTATTATATAAAATAGGAGAAAGGAAAATTATATAAGTATCCACAAAACATTTTCAGTAAGAAATTCCAAAGCAAGAAGCGAATAAACACTTAAATTTCTGCGAAATACCCCAACCTCCGTCGAACTACGCTATCGTGACGACTTGGGGCCTTAATGGTAGTATATTTTATTTAAAATTCTGTCACGGGATATTTTCTGGAGTTTTAGGAATCCCTTGGCAACGCAAATTATTCCGATTCTACGAAGATGAAGGTATCTTAACTAAAATTTTACTTGGTTTGTATAATAGCACCGCCAATTTTTTTAATGTGTTAAATGGCAGACGCATGGAATGACCGCGACTCGGTAAACGTAGTGTTGGACGCCCTGCTACAAGATGGATGACGACATTCGAAGGCTGGCTGGAGTGAGCTGGATGAGAGTGGCCGAAAATTGGGAGCGGTGGCGTGCATTGGGGGAGACCTATGTCCAGCAGTGGACGAGCGTGGGTTGCTGATGATGATGATGAAATGGCAGACGAACAAACGGATCACCTGATGGTAAGCATTTAGCAACAACCCAATCAAAGTGCGCTGCCGTTCTTTAGCCCCCTTTCCCCCATTAGGTCTCCGTTACCCTCACTCACTCGGTACAGCGTGTCTGCCACCTATCTCATAAAAAAGACCACGTTTCGTCTTAGTAGGACAGCATTTTAAGTTAGTAGGTACCTAAGTAAAGCAGACTTGACAAGACTGAATTTCACCAAGCGCGATTCGCTCTTAACTATTTATTTTCTCCAACTCCAGATCGTAAAAATTTAAGTTATAACACTTTTCTCCCTTAAAAGGGCACCTAATGTACGCCAGAGATTTACTTGGCGATACGCCTTTGCATTGTGGGTTTACGGATCCCGAAACGGGTAATGGGTACCTTAAAACCATAGATACGTATCTAGAGCTTTTACTTTTGCTTTGGAATCAGTATATTTGTATTTATTGTAGAAAAACAACAATCCTATTTACAATTTGTGTCTACTACTTTGTGTTGTAAAGCGAGCGTATTCCTTCTTAAAAGGTCGGCAGCGCATTTGCGACTCCTCTCGTGTTGCAGGTATCTATGGGCGGCGGTAATCGCTTACCATCAGGTGATCCGTCTGTTCGTCTGCCACCTATAACATAAAAAATGTAGTATTAAAAGCTCGGCAGCGTACTTGTGACGACTCTGGTGTTTACGATTACACGATTACACACATACGTGTATGTTTGTCTGCCGTCTAAACTATAACTACCCTCTTTATAGTTATTTACAGTTTAACGACGAAACGTTCCCATATCCTCGTTTATATTTCTACCATTTGCAGTAATGTGAAGCGAATTGAAAGATGGAGCAATGTTAAAAGTCGCCGACTCGATGGGTGTATCGCCATTCGAGACTAAATCCACGCGAATGTTTCCACAAACTCATTTTAAAATCCATTTCCTTTGCATAAACGTTGTGCAGCCTTGCTATAAGTGAATGCAGTTCATACGACTGAATAACGTGCACCAAAAAAACTAAAGGGGAATAAGTCACAATATACGGATGTTCTAATAAGCTAAAAGCTACTTACTGCTACCATATACACTGTTGTTGCTTTTCACGACTGACAAATAGCGTTATATTAGGTACATCCTAAGATTGACAGATAGAAATCGCAACTTTTATCACAAAATAAATATTGACACAGAAGGCTGACTAAGAGCTAAAAATATGTCATGTACTCACGCATGCGCACTAACGGCCTTTTCGACCACATTAATCCTAACTTATGACATAAGATTGTCGAACTGTCGAAGTCTGTGGTAGAGTCCGCGCGCTTATGTACTCATGCCGGGCAACAATCCTAGCATATGTCAACGAACTCTTCTAAATTCAAAATCAGGTCAAAGTCTAACTTCTGTGTGTAATTATTTTGTGACTTTACGTCCTAAGATTGACAGATAGAAATCGCAACTTTTATCCTCAAAATAATGACATATGTGTCCCAGCACATAGCAGCTGACTGAGATACCAAGGTATCAAGATATATCAAGATTGAGTGATGGCTGAGCGTTTTCCTCATGGGCAACCTTCACTTTGTCGCTTGTGAGGAACAGGGTGTCTAGGACTTTGATGATAATTGATGAGGATGCGTTTACTCAGAAGCGGAGCTGCGAGGAGTTGAGCGAAGACTTATAAAAAATTATCAATCTCATTGCTCATCAGAGATGAGAGAGAGATGTATTTTGAGCAACGTGATTGGTAAATTTTTTCAAGTCTCCGCTCAACTCCATGCAGCTCTGACTGTGGAAAAGCATCCAAACACTAACCATAACCCTTGCAACAACCGCTCAAGCTGGAATCTTATATCTAAACTCATCATTTTACTGGGTATACACCAGCGGTTCCTGATAGCTGGGTCGCGACCCGGTGCCGGGCCATCAAAATGAAATAACCGGGTCGCGACATTTTTGCTTGACATGAGCTAACCTAACTTGGATTCTTTAGTAAAAAATAAGAAACAGCTGCATACTTCGCACTAACTAAATGCCAAAATACTATATGTACACTAGTACATACACAGAAAGTACTTAGTGGGTCACGAAGGGTCAGTGTAAAAATTACCGGGCCATGGCATAACAAAGTTTGGGAAACACTGGTACCTATACACCATTGAAATTATCGTCTTCATGCAATTCTCTTCATCATTTTTTTTCTTCGATATCGGGACTTTAGGAGTTAACGTTGTAAAATAAAATGAAATTGGGAACTTTAAGCGACACTTATCTTAAAGACTGTCGGCATTCGCAACCTTTTTAGATATTGTGAAATGGGTGAATGTACAAAATGGCGAATTCTTATAATCATTATTTAAATAACTTTTAACAGGGACAGTTCCTGGATTGACTTTTTCCTACAAATTAATTGTTAAAGGAAGTTGTTAACAGGAACATGGAATTCGTAAAGTTTTATACTTAGGCAGCTGAGACTCTGGCTATACCTATACCCTATAACAGCCCAACTTCAGTGCTAACAGCTGTCAGCTTTTAATAAAACTTTATATCTATTGGTGGCTTGCCCTTACTTCATTTACTTCCTTTCCACTGTTTCAGCGGCTCAGCGAAATAGGTGCATATATATTTGAAAATTGCTTGTACCTGCTTATGCATGCTTGGATTTGAACTACAATCCTTAAGGAAGATGTGCTCTTACATTTATTTATGGCGCCACTTATGTCATAAAGTATTGAATGTAATACATGGAAACTCCGTTAAGAAACAGAAACAGAAACGGAAACAAAAAGCAACAGAAACAGAAAGTTAGGTCCGTACAGAACACTAATGAATGTCAAAACAGGTCAATGTTCGCTTGTGACCACGGCTGTTGTAACGCAGTCGAAACGTCAAGCAGTAAGTGCTAGAATGTACTTATTAATTCCGTTTAGTCCCGTTTATATGAAGAAACTCAGTAGTTAGATACTCTTTTCAAATACTAATGAGTTACGCTCTTTTAAATGAATAGTAACTTGACGCAGTATAACGTCATCTTTCGGACACAGCTGCAGGGATCCACAGGCAAAGTTTTTCAAAACATTGATTGTTTTTTTTTTTATGAGATAGGGGGCAGACGAATAGACGGATCACCTGATGGTAAGTGATTACCGCCGCCCATGGACACCCGCAACACCAGGGATGTTGTTGCGATTTTTTTTATTTTCAAGTGTTTATTAGCAAATACTGTGTGTTTGGTTCATTTTTAAGATGTAGGTATTCTAAATGATAAGTGCTGGATCTTGGAGAAGAGTTTTTCTTTAAATATCTCTTTCCCAATTTTATCTCCTTGGGTCTTTTGAGAAAAGGTGATTACCACGATTAAAACAGCCTGGTACTGAACACAGTGGCTTTAAAGGGTCTTAATGTTATGTGTGAAATTGACAGTTGACAGTGTCCAGATCGACATGTGCCATCTGGCGGGATAAATTCGCAGTGTGGATCCCCATTGTAAAGGGTCGCACTATAACGTGTGGGATGCAGTTTAATCGCCTGGCACCGTATGGGCCGATGTTTGCTAAATATTGCAGGCGACTCGGGATATTTGCGGAGCGCGCGCCTTGTGCATACTTTGTGCTGTATGCTCCCGCGCACTTGAGAGCACGCATTTAAGATACACGTTCTGGCTTTAACGGTTTCACGTAAAATCTGTACTTTCCTACCTCATAGAATTCGAGTTTTCTTAATCCCTAGACGCAGGAAACTCTTCGGTTACAAGTTGGTTCATAGAAATTCCCGCGAAATAATTAGCTACAGTAAGAATATTCCTCATTTTATTTTATTTTTATTACAAAAACCACAGCTCTTAGTACTAGTTACATACGAACTTACAGCGAATAGTTACGTAATGGTTTTACATTTCATAAATGTTACATTTTATTTTATTCAGCAAACATAAAAGTAGAAGTGAAATAAATCTAAAGTGTGTCACCATAAATGGGAGGTTATGTAAAGTGTGTATGTTGTTTGTGCGTGTGTTGTATGTGTGTGGGTGTGTTTGTGTGTATGAAAGAAAAAGAGCGAGTGGTTGCTTATGTGTGGCGCATGCATAGTAGTAATTTGGTAGCTGTTGCGATACTCATTCAAAACTGATACTCGTTCAAAAACGAATTGCATCATGCATTCATTAAGTAAGTGATGATGAGTCACTTGCTGCTTTCACCTGGTCAGTCCACCTCATAGACTTTAAATTCAATACAACAATACCTAATTGTCATATAGATGTTCAACATTTCCGAACATCCACCACCACATTGAGTATATACCACCGCACTATAATAACCAATATCTACCATTAACCATATTCCCATGTCAGATATTAACTATTGACTGGATGCAGGCTGGAGGCGTCGACTCGTAACTAATTCAGCAACTAGTTGAACTAGTTAACGATTAGCAATGTTTGTGTGCAGCTCTGGTGGATAACGCGATTGTAGCTAATGACTCTGTTTAGGGATGGGGTGGTTTGAAACGTGAACCGGTGGTCGAATTTAGAGATAAATACTAAATTCGACTTCAATGACGGACGGAATGATGCACGAGAATTGTTTTCCAGGTCGAATCTTTTCAGAAAATCCATACAAATCTTCAGCGTTCAAAGAATAGCGTGGCTCAAGTGGCAATGGGCAGGGCACATTGCGAGGAGAACAGACGGCCGTTGGGGTGGAAAGGTCCTTGAGTGGAGGCTGCGTGCAGGAAGCCGCAGCCGTGGCAGGCCTCCCACCAGGTGGACCGACGATCTAGTGAAGGTCGCGAGTCCCTTGTATACGGGTGGCACAGGACCGATCTGTGTGTTCGATTTAAAGTACGATCTACTACATACTGCGCCCCCGAGGCAGTGGGAGATTAAGAAGGTAGCTGCTAGTCTAAAGCAACTACCGATTCATCATCATCATCAGCCTGTTAGCAGTCCACTGCTGGACATAGGCCTCTCCAAATGCTAGCCACTTTGATCGATCTTCGGCTACTCGCATCCAGTTCCAGCCAGCCCTATTGCGCAGATCGTCACTCCATCTGGCCTGAGGCCGTCCTACACTACGTTTACCAAGACGCGGTCTCCACTCCAGAACTCGTTTATCCCAACTACCGATTCCGGAACGAAAACCATTCCCCTCACTTATGGAACCGGCACCCCAGCAATTTAGGCGCATCTTGGCGTGAGAAACATTATTATACCCGATGTGGCTGTAGATACCAAGTAATTATGACTTAAAGCTCAATTTACCCTGAAAGGGTAATAGAGATACGAGATTAGTTTGACGTTGAAAGGGCGGCAAACGAATGTTAGTATGGACGAGATTTCATGGTGACACATATACAAATCGGTAGCAAATGTGTTTCCGCCTTTCCCAGTCTTTCACACAGTCATATTTGCGTGATTGTGTCAGAAATGATGAGATCCGCAGAAGATCCACGGTCTCAGACATAGCCTGAAGAATTGCGTGGCTCAAGTGGCAACGGGCAGGGCGCATAGCGAGTTTACGATTGATCCGATATTCTTGACCACGGTGAATGCTCTATTAAATTTGGCTACGTAAGCTGAGTTGATAATACTGCATACTAAATTTATTAAATTTTTGCACATCTTGAATTTTTTTATGTTGCTCACAATACAGTGTCCCCCTGTCAAAGTCACTTAGAGGGCTTCTGACCGTAGTCATACCTGTGGTCATACTATCGCAATGTTATAAATGGACTACTACATCAGACATTTAAGTTTAATGTCTGATCAGACTGCCTGTCAAAAGTATTTGATGACAGTTTTCAACCAAAATCTGACCAGATTAGGACCACACCCATTCTATGACATCGATTAAGAGTCAACCTTATTCGTTTCTCAATCTCAAAAAACTGCTCGAGTATTTTAATATGTAATCCAAACCATCCACTATCAGGGAGCCGTCCATCAACATTCACCCTTATTTCCCTTTCAAAATAGCTCCAAATCGAATAAGCCGTTTATAAGCCTATCTCTATTCCCTTAACACAAAATAAAGAGGCACAAGAATAATCGCCACAAAGAGGCTTGGCTACACTTTTGGTTCCGCAAAGGTCAAATCCTTTGTTGGGATAAAAAACAAAAACTCTTTTCAATCCGTTTTTAGAAAAATCCGAGAAAAATATACATAGTTACACAGTGTAGAAATTGATCAGTGACTGACCACGAATTATTATTATTATTATAGACTAGTGGCCGCCCGCAACTTCGTTTGCGTGACCTTTATGACTCTTGACTTAAAGATGATTATTTCAATAGAAATTTAAAAAAAGATTACTTATTATTAATGTTCGTTTATAGGTTAATAGATTTGTAAGGCGGCTCATTGATATTTTATACGAACTGCCAAGGAATGGAACAACTTGCCGGCTTCTGTATTTCCAGAGAGCTACAATTTGGGTGTCTTAAGTCGAGAGTGAATAGGCTTCTACTGGGAAAGCACGCAACATCTTAGACGTCATTGTCTCTCTCCATCCGGTGAGATGAGGTCAAAAATATATATATCAAGTTCTAATGAAAGTAACCCCCAAATTATTTTTTATTCCATTAGGGGATGTAAGTATTCTATTAAAATTTGAATCTTATATTTTATTCATCAAATTCTGTCAAAGAATGTTTATGCAAAAGTTGGAGTAGATTGGGCCAAGGAATCACGTAGTTCCATGAACAAACTTGGAACCCCCTTTTCGCTCCATTAGGGGTTTAAGTTCGGAATATCCTTCCTTATAGGATCTCATCCAAAAATGCTCATCACATTTGACAATTTTCCATTCCATTTCATTCCATATTTGTTATAGTGTAGCTGGGCTCTTAGAGTTCCACACCAGATGTTCCATAATCTTTGATTTTTTTTTATGGCATCATAAAATGCTCATAAATCTGAACAACTTTTGTTAAGGTGCCATTGACCTACCTCTTATAGTTTAGCAGGGCTGTGGTGGTTCTACATCAAGGAGCCTGGTCTTCAAAATACAATATACCCTATAAGTTGCCCTGATATTAAAGCTATACAATAAAAAAAGTTTCATTCGTATTGGGTCAGTAGTTTCCGAGATTAGCGCGAACAAACAGACAAACAGATAAACAGACAAACAGACAAACAGACAGACAAAAATTTTAAAAATCATTGATTCATGTTCTGTTACTGTTTTTTAGTCGTCCTAAGTTATTTTGAGATAAATATCTTCAATGTACAGACACAGCTTTTTTACATTTTTATTATATGTATAGAAGACGGGTTGATTTGAAGCACATAAGAAGTACTTACAGCTTGATGTGTCACGTGTGTCAAAGATGTCTTAAATAATGGCAGCGCACTTGTGATTCCACTTGTGTTGCAGGTGTCTATGGGCGGCAGTAATCAGGTGATCCGTCTCCTCGTCTGCCAACTATAACACAAAAAAAATATAAGATTTAAGACCTTATAGTCATTACAGCAGGCGCCTACTATACTTACCCACAGGTGCCCCTAAAAACTATGTAGCTCCTCGCCTCGGCATTAATTTATGTTTTGGCATTATGCTAAGGGTCACCACAAAATATTTAGGTCTAAGATCTAAAATGCTACTTGTCCTAAATTGTTGCTGAATAATATTTTTTCTATGCTAATCTATTCTTACTGAGAATATCTACACTACGATGGGTGCGAACCACCTGCTTAACTTCCCACCATTCTGGTCGCCTTTCATTTGTCTTCATTGTAACTGAGTTAATTTACATTTCAGTTTTAGCGTTCCGTAATGCAAAAGAAAAAGAAAAAAAGAGGTTCTCTGAACTTTAAAAAGTTGTGCTATTTTTGTAGGTTCTTTATACTATTATTGGAAATATTTTTCTACGAATAGATTGTTCGTACAACATCTCATACATTGACCTGATTCCGTATTAAGTAGCAAGCACTTGTGTTACAGATATCAGATCTACATAAATATATAATCATTATTATATAACACCCAGACACTGAACAAGCACAAGTGTTAAGTACAAGCATAACACAAATTTAAGACTCATACTACATCTAGAAAGCAAAAAAAGTTAGGAGAACTTTTTTGGTTTCATCTAGATGCAGTATGAGTTTTTTTTTTGTAGACAATACTTAGACTAAATTAGCCACAATCGCACCTGATTGGAACCATGAGGTCTGGGATGATACGCACTTGCCTAGAAGATGCCAGTTCACTTTATCTCAAAGCCTATAGTGACCACTGATTTCTAAAAGAGACACAGATAGATAAATAGATACTCTTTATTGCACAACATATTACAGAACTTAATGCTAATGGTGGTGGTGATGGTAATTTACAAATACAATATCGGCAGCCTTAAAATCGTCTTATCCAGAAAAGGAGGAATAATACAGCGAATTAACAAGTGGTAAAAGATTAACCAAATGCAGCAAAAAGTACGGAACTCTATTTTCATAAATTACTGTTTCGTTCGTTTTTTTTCTCCTGTCGCGTTAATTGAGTTTAGTGGCGCTGTTATAAATCAAAGACTCGGACAGATTTTTTGTTTATGCAAACAGTAGGGCTGGATTAAGTATTTTAATTAGGTCGTAACTTCTTCTATTAAGCCACGCTGCAGCGCCGCTGGGAAAGTAGGACGAGTTAATTTAATCGAATAGAAAGAAATGTTGATGATTTTCCTTCTCATGTTCTATTTGTTTAAAATAGCTCTACCGTAAGAATAACTTTGCAATGTCAAATGAAAGTGAGAATCTGAGATTTTGGGTCCATCCCACTATATTCATTTTGGTGATAGTGGGAAAATAATTCCCAATTTGCCCATTAGTCTTTTCCAGAATTACCGCTTATAATTAATACGAAAAAGTCTCTGTATATCACACTATACCCGTTAATGGTTTTAGCATAATAACGAAGAAATGAAGAAATAATATTAACAGGTAAGTACTTAAATGTGACGAATGTGGCAGATCTTGTGGCTATTGCTTAGAAGACACAATAGGCTTAATATTTGCTTTTGTGAAAAGTGATATTGAATGATTAATAATAAAAGTTTGCATCTTCCTTTAAATAAATAAATAATTTAAAAGTAGTAGTAAATGACTATTGCGGAAAGTAAGACAATAATCGATTGAAAATATATTCCCACTATCTCCATGTAGGTACCTACCGGAGATTTTGTGCAATAAATTTCTACCTATCCTTCTCAACCAACGAAACTGACAGACACAAAACGATTCAAGGCCTCACCTTTACCCATTTAAAAGTTATAATCCCAAATTCAGTTACATCCAAGGTCGTAACGCAAAAGCCCTTGTTAATCA
The DNA here is from genome assembly GCA_014851415.1 of Cnaphalocrocis medinalis. Lineage (NCBI taxonomy): Eukaryota > Metazoa > Arthropoda > Insecta > Lepidoptera > Crambidae > Cnaphalocrocis > Cnaphalocrocis medinalis. The sequence continues at coordinate 12,365,073 of CM026291.1, read as the reverse complement.
TAACATCGGGCCTGAAGGGCGCGCCTACATTACAAGGGATTAGGGCTCGTTCATTTGTCACAGTAATCCAGCACAACGCACACGAGCTCTAAACAAATTAAGTTAAGGCGGATGACTGTGCGACAGCTGGTTTGTTTGGGTAATATAACGAGAAATTATTGTGACACTTAACTGGTAATAAAACTATTTTAGTGCGAATTAGAACTTTAGGGGGAATTCGTGCAATTTTTATCTGATAGGTGGGTGGTGACAAATCTCCCACCAGGTGGACTGACGGTCTAGTGAAGTTCGCGGGAGTATCTTGGATGCGGGTGGCACAGGACCGATCAGTGTGGAGAACGGAGGCGTAAGTCCAGCAGTGGACGTCTATTGGCTAAAATTATGATGAAGATGGGTGGCAGATGAGCAGACGAATCACCAGATAGTAAGCGGCGGCATAGACACTGGGGCCAGTAAAGTCACAATTGCGCTGCCTACATTTAACCAACTAATTAGGATTGGTGATCACAAACCCGAGCTATGTTCGAAAAAATCGGAACATACTTTTGCTCGACACGGGAATCGAACCCGGGACCCGAGATCACGGACCAGTACTTAAACCACTAGACCAAACGGGGCGTTAGGTAATTATACACATCAAATCGTAAATCAACTGAAAGCACTAGTTTCGACGAAGAAACTTCAATAATAAATAGAATTTAAGTTGAAGTGAAGCAATGCAAGATCGACCGAAGTGGCGTTCTCTTGTTTCGGAGGCCAAGACTCGTTTCGGGTCGCTGAGCCAGCGGAGTAAGTATTTTATTACAACCACTTTGCTCGTGGAGTGCAACAATTTGCTGGTAAGATTTTCTGACTTTGACAATACGACCTTTGTCTCCCATCCTTTATTTGCAGAAACTTTAATTACATAGCATCAGGATACAGAACTGTGTAAAGATTAAATTGCGCCAGTAAGAGGTAGTTGCTAATTTCAGCAAGAGTCACTCCAGTGTTCCAAAATGCCTAAAAATGTATGAGTAGTTCCTTGTTTTTTTCTGTGACAGGTGGCAGACGAGCAGACGGATTACCTGATGGTAAGCAATCGCCGCCGCCCTTGGACACCTGCAATACCAGCGGATTCACAAGTGCGCTGATTGTGTGATTGCCAAGTCAATAAATGAATAACCGACTTAGCAAAACATGGATCTCACCACTTTTTACGGTAGTTGCGAGACTTGGTTTTTTTGACAAGTATTGTTTTTGATGGGATTTAACCTTTCTCCCCAATTGTGTCGCGCAACTCAACAACTCACTCGGCGAAACACAGCACAGGGGTGCTTCACGCCGGTTTTCTGTGAGGCAGTAGTATCACCTCGGTTGAACCGACCCATTCATGCCGAAGCGTGGCTCTTCCACAATTATATGTTCTAATATTATGTTCCATTTATGTGATAGGTAGCAGACGAGCAGCGGATCACCTGATGGTAAGCAATTGCCGCCGCTCATGGACACTTGCAACACCATTGGAGTTACAAGTGCGCTGCCAACCTTTTATCCCCTTCCCCCCCGGGTGGGCCTCCGGTACCCTCACTCGGCGAAACACAGCACAGAGGCTGCTTCACGCCGGTTTTGCTGAGAGGCAGTGGTATCACTCCGGTCGAGCCGGCTCATTCATGCCGAAGCGTGGCTCTCTCACAATTATATGTTCTATTAATAAATTGTGTTCTACTAGTGGCCCGCTCTCACTTTGTTTCGGGTACAATAGTTCCACTGTCTGCTTATAGTTGGCGTTGGGCGTTGATTGCATCGCGCTGGTGTTTCGTCTTTTCGGTTTGTATATAAGCCTATAAGGTCTGTCGATGTCTATAGAATTTATCCCTTTTTATCTAAACTAGCGGCCGCCCGCGACTTCGTACGCGTGGAGTTAATTATTGACACTTACCGTCATATTTTGTACAATCCACACAATATATTTTTATAAATTGTAGCCTATGCGTTATTCTGATGTATAAGCTATATTGTGTTAAGTTTCATTCAAATCCATTCAGTAGTTTTTACGTGAAAGAGTAACAAACATCCATACATCCAAACAAACTTTCGTCTTTATAATAGTAGTAGAATAGTATAGATATAGAAGATAGATTAATCTTTTCTAATTTCCTTCCTTCCTTCCTACATAGACTACCTAGGCGTAGATAAAACCCAGTCTAACAGATTACCCTTCAATTACCATTTGCTCCAGAGGAATGTAGCAAGTGTCCCCCAGTTAATAGCGAGGGGCCACTTAGGCCCTCCCTCGTCTGTAATGAGAGCTGCCACTTGCAGCCCGTCACCTCAATTAGTTTTAAAAGTGGATCTAGGATATTAGACGGGATTTCAAAGGCATTAAGAGTGGCGGGGCGGTTAAATCATGGAGACAAGGTAGCTAGGATGACTGCTATTGTTGGTTCAACAAGTAGGTTACGTATATAATAAAAGGTAATAGGTACGTTATATTATGTCATTAGTTGTTTTGTATTGTGTAATTGTTATTTTTAATTAAGTAATCCTTTATGTAGTTTTTAAGATATTGCTGTGCCCTAACAGGGTTCATGTTGAACTGTCAATAAATTCAACACCTAATCACAACATGAGTGCAATAAATAATTTGATTTGATTTGATTTGATTAGGTATTTATATGAGCAAAACTTCTAACAAAGCAGAACACACACACCTAAACATACACACCCACACACGCATGAATCTCATTCATAAAAATCAAGTTATCGCTATATACTATGATGGGATTAGGCTTAATCACCACACTTGCCTAATGCGGATTGGTGAACACAAACCCGAGCAATGTTCGAAAAATTCGAAACATTACTCCTGTTATAACTAGTTTTAAGTTATTATACCTCTGTTTTATGTGCAATAAAAAGCATATTCATTCATTCATTCATTCATACTGTTGCTCGACCCGGGAATCGAACCAGCGACCCCGAGATCACGGACCGGTACTTAAACCACTAGACCAAACGCGGCATTAACCAGTGATGTGTCTTAACTGGTGATATTACCTAAATCCGTCCGTCCGTTTTTCCGTTCTCCTGAAAAAAAATATTGCAACAGTCATCTTAGTCCAGAGTACGCTTAGACTCAGTAATTATACTCGTACAGTCAACTCCAAAAGTATGGATACACGGTAGGACCTTGTCACAATACACTAAGAAAGTAGAGGTCGTTCTACTTTCTTATATTATGTATTGTGACAAGGTCCTAAAGTGTATACATATTTTTGGAGTTGACTGTACATAGATGCATCCTCGACCTCGAACCACGATTCCCCTTATGAAAGGCGTGAATAAATGAATGAATGAATGAATATGCCTTTTATTGCACACAAAAAGAGGTATAAAACTTCTTCTTCAACGAACTTGTTCTTTTTAATGAAGTCCATGGGTCCGATTTTTCGTGTAGGTACTTATCTCTTGAGTAAGATAATAAAACACCTAATGGAACTTGCTGGAAAACTATTTTAAGCCGCCACCTTAACCGAACGGATCTCAAATGAAAATTACAAAGACCCGTTAAGACAATGGCATTTATATAAAATTGCAGGATCTCTTTGAGCTGTTTTGTCCTTTTGATGATTACTCAAAGTGCCTCGTTGCCTCTTATTCCACAGAGAATAAGGGCCATAATAGCTCGCCCGATCGTTAGGGTCGAGTCAAATCGTTACAATTATCTAGCCTTAATTTCTTTGAGGTATCTTCCAATACGGTTTTACTGAATGTGATCGCTTTTATGCGAGGGAAATTGTGAAGGACCTAATGACGTCGTTGGGAAATATATTAACTGTATTTAAGTACGTAGGATTGCTGTGACATTAGGCAGTGATTTAGCCACTGATAGTTCATATCACCGATTCATTAAAAATAGCTTTTTAGCATTCGTCACTTTTAAGTAATAAAGTTGAGCAACGCTGTTTTCTCTCCTCAACCTAAAGGTTGTCTGGAAGAAATCGCTACAAGCGATAAGACCGCCTTATTGTACTGTCTATAGCTGTTGTTTCACTCATAGAATACATTTCTGTGCAATAAAGAATATCTATCTATCTATCTAACAAGGCGCCAAGTTTTCGTAAACAGCTAGTTGAAAGGTAAATGAACTCTGCCTTTATTGTCCGACTCAAAAGACGTCAATCAACTTTAAATGTCATTTAAGATTCATGTATTAAGTAAAGTAGGTATCAGCGTAAGTAGGTACTACACTGTTTCACTGCAAAGCCAAAGCATCCATCAGACACAAAATAATTATACACAGAAAGGAGGCTGCCCACTAAGAGCTAAAAACGTGTCATGTACTCACGCATGCGCACTAACGGGGAAATACGCCTTTTCGACCACATTAATCCTAGCCTATGACATAAGATTGTCAAACTGTCGAGGGCTGTGGTAGAGGCCGCGCGCTTATGTACTCATGCCGGGCAACAACCCTAGCATATGTCAACGAACTCTTCTAAATTCAAAATCAGGCTGAGTCTAACTTCTGTGTGTAATTATTTTGTGCATCAGAGAAATGAATTCATCGTTACCATGACGGGATTTGGCTTAATCACCACACTTGCCTAATGAGGATTCATCATATCATCATCATCATCAGCCTGTTGCAGTCCACTGCTGGATATGTGCTCGCCACTTTGATCGATCTTGGGCTACTCGCATCCAGCTTCAGCCAGTCCTCTTGCGCAGATCGTCACTCCATCTGGCCTGAGGCCGTCCCACATTAGGTACGTTTACCAAGACGCGGTCTCCACTCCAGTAGCGCTGCCATGAGTTGACATCTAAAACTGACATAACGTAAACTATTGCTCTGTCTCTTTCAAATGCATTGCAATGAAAGAGACAAAGCGATAGTTTTCGATAGCGAGGATAGTATTTCAAACTCATGGTAAGACTACGGAACTCGTTTACCCCAACACGGTTGTCTGTTCTGCGGTAGATATTACCAGCCCCCTGCCACTTCAAAAAAATAATCATATGAATTTTGACTCTGAAATCGCAATTTTGACATTTACTTGAATTAATTGATATATGTATATTGTTTAATAAAATGTTACCTATTTTGTATTTTGAAAATATTGTATCGGCTAATAATTATAAAACTAATATGCTGACCATTGTATTTTACCCTAACACCATTTCTGTATTACCATGTTTTAAAGAAATAAATTATTCTGATTCTGATTCCGTTTACTAATCCGGTGATTATGCGGATAGGTGATCACAAACTTGAGATATATTCGAAAAATTCGAAACACGTCATTTCTTTCACAAACCTGGAAAAATATCGAACTGGTCCAGATCCTTCAGACATTTCAAGTCCGAACTTCCAGTTCCTAAGTTTATTCTTGTTGAAAAGTTTCCTAATTAAATTAGTTGAGTTGCGTATTAATTACAGCGAACATGTGTGTTCCTGGAAAGTATTCGGAGTATTTTGAAACATGATACAACAGGAGAACTTTGAAATTGTAGGATACCTTACTTCAACTACATTTGCCAAGTTGCAAAGCTAAAACTAAGTAACATGCCTAATTTGCGTACCTACGCTTCTTAGATTTAACCTTTAAGAAAAAAAAAACCTTATATCCAGGGTGTGTTGGCTAAGCTTTTAATAGGGTATGGATAATCAAAGAAAAATTAATGGTACGTACGTAAAATTGTAAAATTTATTTAATCGACTCTCATCTTACTATCGTATACATTAGGTTGAATATCAATTGAGGAAATTTGACAGGTTGTGGTAACCTGATGTGTGGGTGACTGTACCGATAGTAAATCGATTGTCTTGCTACGTGTTAATAGTATCCCATCAAAAACAATACTTGTCAAAAAAACCGAGTCTCGCCACTTAATAAAAAGTTGTGAGATCCATGTTTTGCCAAGTCGGTTATTCATTTATTGACTTGGCAATCGCATTGAACAACCGAATCAATTTAATGCATTACTTGTGAGATATTATGTTGTGTTTTGAGGGCGGGCCACTATATGATATAAAGGAGAATGCATGCACTTGTCTTGTGTCTTACACACTTGTGCACTTTAAATGTTTTGCATCGGTGGCTGTCCGCTATTGGCCTCCATAACCAAAACATCGGTTAAGAGGGCATTAGTTATTATCTCATCAGTACAACTCTATCAGTCAACCCGGAATACCTCCATTCTCTTCACGTAAAAACGTAATAACGCAATAACAACCGTATTAAATCAAAATGAAACATTACCATAAAGCCGAGTTGTAGTCAAATAAATGACAGTGAGACATCTTCATCATGTAAAAAATGGCCCGCCCGCACTTTCTTCAGGGACATTAGTTTCAAACAGTAGCAATATATGGCGCTGAGAGTCGATTACATCGCGCTAGTTTTTCGCTTTTTTCCGTTAACCAGAAGCGTTGTTGTTGTCTGTAGAATTAACCTATTTTTTAAGTGTTGTTAGTCGCACTTATTTACCACCAGGTGATGCGTGTGCTTGTCTGTCATCTATCAAATAGTCATCAGTTCTCGTATACTACGAACTACTTTAAGATACAGTTCCTACTGTTAGGGTCTAGTAGCTTAAGTGTCGTGAAAATTGAATAGCTAAAATTAACCGCACAAACGTCAGAAAGGATAGTTTCGCAACGTGAGCGCCTTTCCACAGATTATACAACTAACGATCACAGTACATTTTTGAAGGAAATGGTACGATACAATATCGAAGGTGCTTCGTGCTAAGTATTAGCGCAATTCAAGCAGGGGCACGATAAGATTTTTTGAAAAACTCGTGCTCCGTTTATCTGATACTGTCCTTTCTGACGTTTGCGCAGTCAATTTTAGATATGTTTACGCACGATAGAGGGAGCTCTTCAATTTTTCATACAAAATAGTTTATGATCCGTACGATACGATTTTTTTCGTGAATGAAAAGTTCATGCCAGGCGTACTGATATGTTTTCTACACTGTACATGCGGAATGGGACGCCAGGAAATGGAAACTGGATATCATTTATCAGCCCAACCATTTACCTCATTCGCTTTCTTCAAAGTGAGCAATAGCTTGGCCCCGTGTCGCCCGTGTTGCCACAAACCTCAGATATAGTGGAAAAAGCTAGGTATATATTTCTGAAATGTTGGTCAGATAGATTAGGCGTAAAGCAGCGCCTGCGCAGTATTTCGTCGAGTGAGGGTACTGTAGCGCTACCATGAGTTGACATCTAAAACTGACGTAACGTATACTATTGCTCTGTCTCTTTCTAATGCATCACAATGAAAGAGACAAAGCGATAGTTTTCGTTAGCGAGGACATGGTATTTCAAACTCATGGTAGTGCTACTGGAGGCCAAATCTAGGGAAAAAGGGTTAAAGGTTGGCAACGCACTTGTAACTCCACTGGTGTTGTATGTGTTTACGGGCTGCGGCAATCGCTTACCATCAGGTGATCTGTCTGAACGCCTGCCACCTATCACATAAAAAACAAGATATTACACTAAATTCACAGAAATTTAATGAACAATTTCGACGGTCTTTTCGCTTAAAGCGATTTCTACTAGACAACCTTTGGGCAAAGGGCTAAATAAATAGAAAAATATCGTTGGATGTCATGTCTAAAATAGATGTTCTATTTGTAAGAAATACGTCTATTTGCAGCTTGATGAGCCGGAATTTTAGATCAAACAAATAAAATCTACAAATGCTTATTTATTCAAATGTAACGAGAAATAAGTAATGTCCTTTTTCTGCTTCCCTAAATAGTTATAAATATTCCCATTAAATCACATTTGTTCATGTGTAGGTAAGTTATTTTCACAAGCTGAAGGTTCTGTATACCTACGTACTTTTTCACCAGTATGCAGCTGGCTCAAAATCATAAAGGTTTGCTGAATTACCTTTACCCGCAAATTACATTATGACTTCAATCTTAGGTTTATTGAAAAAATAAAATTACCAAAATATTAAGTCCAACTTATTTTTGATGTAGGTAACCTAAAAAAATACAATTCAGAAATAACATTAAGTTTTGAAATGTTTTATATATCTAATTATGTATTGAGCTTATACCGTTGGAGCCATAAAGTCCTTGAGTGGAGACCGCGACTCGGCAAACGTAGTGTTGGACGCTACAAGATGGGATGACGACATTCGAAGGCTGGCTAGAGTGGGCTGGATGAGAGTGGCCGAAAATCGGGAGCGGTGGCGTGCATTAGGGGAGACCTATGTCCAGCAGTGGACGACCGTGGGTTGCTGATGATGATGATTGAGCTTATATTGCATAATATAATTTAATATAAGTAATATAGATAATGAAGTTTCCTCAAAATCCAATCAGTAGACTTTGCGTGAAAGAGCTACAAACATAAATACTTACATACTTACTTACATAAATCCTTAAAAACTTTCGTATTTATAATATTAGTAGGAATTATTACCTATCTTAGCCACAATACTGGAATCCTTTATTTTTATAGGAGTAAGTATTAAGGTTTTTAAAACGTCGACGGCCCATCTCTACCGCATGCCTGTGTATCACCGAGGATATGAAATACAAATAATTACTTGATCAACAAAATATGTCTTTGACGACCCGTTTGGTTCAGTGGTAGTGAATGCTGCGTCCGGACCAAGGGTTGCGGGTTCGATCCTCGCACAGTACAAACATTTGTGTGCATGAACATGTTTATTTGTATTGGTCTGGGTGTTTTCTATGTATTATAAGTATGTATTTACAAAAGAAAGTATTATACGTATATATTTTGTAATTCCACTGTTGGCTCTGATATCTGTAATACAGGTGCTTGAGCTACCTATCTCAGAGTCAGACCAATGTATGTGATGTAGTGAAATATTATATTATTATATTATATTATCATATAATATTATATGTCATTGGTTATCAAATGTTTATTGCTGCTTTAGTAATTGCTTACCTGTTATTTATTGTGTAGTTTCAAATTTTTTTTATGCTGACCTGTTTAAAATAAAATAAGAATAACACCCACATAAAAATAATCCAAGGAAAGAGAAGCCCAAGAAGAAGAAGAACTTCTTGGCTTAAAAATCTGCGCCAGTAGTACAATATAAGCACCCGTTCTCCGTTTAGAGCAGCTGTGTCAAGGGTTCAAGTCGCCATTATGGTCGCCAACCTTCGTTAGAAGATGGCACTTAGAGAAGAAGAAGAAAAATAATCCGCCGTACGTACAGCCACACATCAAAGTATACAAAACTGTCAAATTTGTTCAATCGACTCTCGTCTTACTGTCATACACATTAGGTTGAATATCAATTGAGGAAATTTGACAGGTTGTGGTAACCTGATGTGTGGCTGACTGTACACAACTATAAATTATAAGAGTTCTATTCTGTCGACACTGAACCCTACAAACAGAATAGGAGCGGCTACCTTTAATACAAAAAGACAGAAAAAGGCCCAATTTAACAGTTGACTGCTGTGAGACCGGCGTCGATCGGTGACGAGGGTCACTCCGAACTAGTGAAGTAGTAACTAATCTCGATATATATGCAGAGAGAGAGCCACGCTTCGGCATGATAGGACTGGATCAATTGGAGCGATACCACGACTTCACAGTAAACCGACGAGAAGCCTGCGCTGTGTTTCCCCCAGTGAATGTATCGGTTCGATTACCGAGTCAAGCAGAAAGTATGTTTCATTACGTGATAGGTGGCAGACGACCAGATGAATCACCTGCTCATAGACGCCTGCAACACCAGCTAGTGGCGAAGTTTTTAGACATAGCTTGAGTTTGCAGGGCCGCCGCAAGAGGGCGCGCAACTCGTGCGTCCCACGCGGGCGGCACGCCCAGGGGGGCGGCAAATTGAGCGACTTCTCAGCAGTAGCGTAGCCAGTTAGTAGGGAGACTAGGTGGCATAATCGGTATTGCACGCGGACGCCGAACAGCTGGTGGCGGGCCTGTGGGTTTCTGATCACCAACTCGCATTATTCATGCGTGGTGATTGCCTAAGCCTAATCCTAACATAGTAGCGATGACTTGATCTCTATAATGGAGGTATGTACCCTGCAGTGGAACAATAAATAGGCTAATACTTTACCGTTCTTCCAAGTTTCAGACTTTCTAAAATTCATAATAACACTTTATCGATAACGTTGAAGCCTCGAGTCTTACAACACTAGATCGATCTCAAAGTACCTACTAAGGAGGTTTTATCGGCCAGACATATTGTAACGCAGGTAAAAATACCTTTTTATTTTCATTGCATTGGGTCAGTTTGTGGGTAGGGCAATGTAGACTTAATGGTCTTAATAGCCCCGTTCGCCGATGGCTGACATGGGGCGGTGGCTACTAGGGAAAATTTTCCAAAAGCCTCTAGTTTAAGAGCAGAACATTTCGATGAACAGAAAAACTTCGAAAGGTTTGAGGGTGGAAGTGAAAGATACTTATGTAAGTCGCGTGTTGGCGCATTTAAGTTTCGATCACTACAGTTATAAATAAATAAATGCGCCAGACAATCACACCAATCTACCTGCCGGGCTAACATGCGCGCCACGAGATAATTTCGTCGACACTCGTATTTGTGTTGGCGCAAGTTGCTTCTCTCTCACTTGACTGAGCGATGAGCAGGATAGAAGGATGCGTTCTCGCGAACGAGAGTCGACAAAATTTTGTCGCGGTACGCATGTTAGGCCTACTGGTCTTATACTAGGGCAACCCCTGTACTGTGAGTACCAGATAACGATAATTAACTGAGGGCGTCTGAACCCAGAGCACCCAGACCCCAAGAAAACTATAAAAAATAGTTACCCTAGTTTGAGACTAGGTTGATCGGTGTGATTGTCTGGCGCATTTATTTATTGATTGAACGGGCCTCTCCGTGTTGTCTCTCCGAGCTGTTATACATAATAATGGCAGACTGACAGCTAAGTCTAGTCTTACGTTACCCTAAAGGGGGGTCAAAAAGTTGCTAAAACATCGCGTGATTAATGGACGACCATTATCCTAAACTACTTACAAGAAAACAAACGCAAGCCCGTACCTAAGTGCTAACATTGGTTATGAATACAAAATGATGTATCATGAACCTAATTTGGATGTGGGCGACTGTACCCGCATCAAATGTGATCGGAGCGGACGCGGCCGTGTGAGAATAGAATAGAATAGAAATATTTATTACTAGTGGCCCGCCCTCACCTCGCTTCGGGACCGTAATTCAGAAATTAACCAATAGATGGCGCTGTGCTCAATTACATCGCGCAAGCGTTTCGTGTTTTCGGTTTACCTATAAGCTTTGTCGTTGTCTATAGAAGTTATCTCTTTATAAATAGTATAGAAGATATAGATTTTGGATATCACTTACAAACATTCTGTTACATATTTTTACATTAACTACCCTATAAATACCTTAAAAATATAATATTTAGGGAACAGATTGTTCGGGCAGTGCCTAATATTCCGTGTGCTGTGACGTCCAACGTAGATGGCCCTCACTCAGCTTATGGCGCTGATTTTTAGTGGGACCAGTAGCACTACCATGAGTTTGAAATACTATCCTCGCTATCGAAAACTATCGCTTTGTCTTTTTCATTGTGATGCTTTTGAAAGAGACAGAGCAATAGTTTACGTTATGTCAGTTTTAGATGTCAACTCATGGTAGCGCTACTGCTGAGTGAGTGCCACGGTCGCCAGCCTTGTGTTAGTGTGCCTTAAGTACCTAGTCTGTGTGTACTGTGGATATAATATATTACTAAAATGTGTGTCTATATAGTATGTGTATGTTGCATCCATTGAGGTATACCTCAATGGTTGTGTGCCCCACATGTGGCAAGGTGACGGCCATGATTGTTTTACCCTTGGAAAAAAAAGAGAGGGTAAAGAGATGTAAATCTTGACAAATACACTGTGAATAAAAAAAGTTTATCTATCTTCTGTACTATTTATAAAGAGATAACTTCTATAGACAACGATACGGCTTATAGGTAAACCGAAAACACGAAATGCTTGCGCGATGTAATTGAGCACTGCGCCATCTATTGGTTCGTTTCTGAATTACGGTCCCGAAACGAAGTGAGGGCGGGCCACTAGTGTTAAATAAAGCACTTCTTACTAAGTATTCATTCTAGACTAAATTCATAGGTATGTTAGTGCAATGAATACAAAGCAACTATGATGAATATAACGGCTCCTGTGTACTGGCAGCGGCAGCACCCACGTCAAAGCTGACGCGGCGCAGGACGCGTGAAACGCAGACGTGACCCTTGCAGGGGTCACGGGGATTTACCCCCGGCGAGAAGCGGCCGGAATCCGAGAAAATTATCTCATTGGCTACACAACTTCTTTTGTTAGACACTCGCGTGAAGTTCGGTTTGCTAAATTATTTTACTAAATTTACTCTACAGGGTTTACCTATCTGTGAACATTTACATCCTTTTAGCCAGATCTTCTACAAATCATTTGAACAACATTTTTTCTATGACTTTTTTTTTTATTAGACTATAGGCCAACGCTTGACCACAATCGCACCTGATGGAAAGTGACGATGAGGTCTAGGATGACACGCGTTTGCCTAGAAGATCTGTCACTCTTGCCTTAAAGATATCCAAATTATAGTGGTCGGGAAAAACAGACCTCGGCAGGGAGTTCCACTCCTTAGCTGTCCGTATGGTAAATGTGGAAGCGAATCGCTTCGTACGGGCAGGGGGCAAATCTACCACTTTACTACTTTTGGAAATTCGCATAAAAAATGTGACTGGTTTATTTTGCATGGGGTCGTGATCTCGGGAGGTTCGATTCCTGGATCGAGCAAAAGTATGTTTCGAATTTTTCGAACATAGCTCGGGTTTGTGATCACCAATCCGCACTACTACTATAGGTGACAGATCAGACGGATCATCAGATGGTAAGAGATTGCCGGTGCATAGACACCTGAAACACAGTAGAGTCACAACTGCGCTGTCTACCTTCCACCCCTTTCCCTCCAATAGGACCTCTAGTTTCACAACCTTCCATAGGTACATTGACCTCCGTACTAAGCAGCTTAAGCAAATTCTATCGTATTTGCAACTAAGAGGTGTGATTCGAGAAATAGTATTAGATGCATCAGATAATAGGTGCGCTCTAATGAATACCTGGAATGTTTAATACTAATACAAATTGAATTTCATCAGTAATGATCTATTGACAAAATCTAAACGAGTAGGTTCCGAATAATAAAGCCTATTAATTAATCAAGAGCCAATAGCAGCATCGAATAGCACTCATACGATCGGAATGTCAATTAGGTTTTAATTAGTTTGCAGTGATAGAAATGAATGAAATTATTAGTACCTAAAGGCTGGGAGCTATGTGGAAATTGTGAATGGAATGTTTTTTTATTTGGCTGAACAAATGATATGCTCGGAGTATCTCTGAAGGACCGCATCAGAAATGATGTAATCCGACAGAGAACCAGAGTCACCGACATAGCCCACCGAATTAGCAAACTGAAGTGGCAGTGGGCTGGTCACATTAGCCGCAGAAATGACAACCGTTGGAGCCGTAAAGTCCTTGAGTGGAGACCGCGACTCGGTAAGCGTAGTGTTGGACGCCCTGCGACAAGATGGGATGATGACATTCGAAGGCTGGCTGGTGTGGGCTGGATGAGAGTAACCGAAAATTGGGAGCGGGGCGTGCATTAGGGGAAACCTATGTCCAGCAGTGGACGAGTGTGTGTTGCTGATGAACAAATGATAGGTATAGATTTTTACGCAACATAAGGCGCGGTGTCCACTCCAGAAATCGTTTACCCCAACGGTTGTCAACAAACAATGTATGTAGTTACTTAAAATTAAAGGTCGCGTTAATTCCCGTTTTAGTAGTAGGTACAGTCGCCCACACATCAGGTTACCTAAACCTGTCAAATTTCCTCACTTGATATTCAACCTATTATGACAGTAGATAGAGAGGAGAGTCGATTGAAGAAATTTGACGGTTTTGTATGTGTGGCTGTACATACTTAAAGTTATAGTGCAACACAGAAATTTTAAAAACTCTAGGTATAAAAATGTCCGTTAATCACTTTTTCAATCTAGGTAATTCTAGTATTATGTAATCATAAAACGGTCGCATGTGGGTAGTCGTATGTCTTTATAAAATCTCCAGAAAAGAGTTTAAAACTTTACTCATGTTAGTAACGTCATCAATCACTGAGGAGAGAGGGGTCTCTCCTCAGTAAAGACTAGCTTTTCACTATCCATTAATCAGACATCCGTAAGAAACCTATAATACTACTAACCACAGTTTGAAAATATCCAGCAAGACTTAAACGCAAAAGAAAGGAAACTTTACGCCTAAATACTCAAGGCCCTTTGAATGAGGCTATCGCGTGTGAAAAATCCACTAGATGGCGTACTGTAACGATGGTAAAGTCCTTCGGTGCTGGCCGCTATCTATGGCCAGTATTTTAAAATAGACGACACCGTAGCCAAATAGCAGTTGGAGGATTTTTTTTATTTACTAGTTAAACAAAGACGAAAACTTGTTCATCCACTGCAAATATTCTAACTGTGATACTACAACTGGGATGTCCTGGCTTTCCGGAGAATAACTGGACCGTGTGACCTAAAACGTGGGAACGATTCCAAATTAGCATCTCTACGGAAATACGTGGAATAAATCCAGGAGTGCAGCCTTTCAGAGCGAAGGTTTGCGTACATCGAGGTGTATTTTCTGACAATTTCCCAAATAGATTGAATGCGCGAAGCGTTTTAAAAAAAAAAGCCAAGTTTTTTTTTAGTTTTTGAATGAAAAGTAAATTCCAGTGTACGAATTATGTCGTTTTGGTTGACCAATCTACTTACGAAGTTTCAACAGTAAGTCCGGTCAACAGTAACACTCCGGTCGATCTGGCTCATTCATGCCGAAGCGTGGCTCTCCTACGGTAAAAACAAAACGCTTACTCGGCAAAAGCACAAGTAAAGACGCCACACGATATTTAAAATCGATTCTCAATCCATTTACAGACTGTGTATGATTTAATTACAGATCTACACCAAGTTCTGTTACTAATACGTGGGAACTTCACCTGTAAATAAGCCGGTACATGAAGTGTAGGTAAGTTCCCTTGTACTGTAATAACTAGTTATGGCTGTGAAAGACTCGATAAAATCAATAGTTGCTGGTAGAAACAGTGCTTCAAATTATTAATGGTGATAGACGGTTTGAATATTTTATAAGGAGGTATATTTTTATAACTCAATTTAGTGTTGTTTTTAACATTGAGTCACGGAAAAAAACTGTTTTTCTGCCGGCTATGACTTAGGGACTTCCAAGAAAAGAGCATAAGTACTACTCTTCTTCAAAGGCCTGGCAACGCATCAGCGACCTCTGATCTCGCAGATGTGAGCGGTGGTAATTATTTAACACGAAGTGAGCCGCTTGCTTGTTTGCCGCCTCTAGTATAAAAAACAAAAGTTTGGATTGTGTACAATACAATAGTCAAATCATTACATTTTTTCAGAGGTGCATGCTCAGATTTTAATCTAAGATCTCCCGAATTGAAGGTGCGTTTTATCAATGATCGGATTTAGGTGTCAAAATGGTTGGTAAAATACGTGTTTGAAGGGATGTAAATGTTCACAGATACACCTGTATACAACTCGCAAGCGGTTCGTATTTTCGAGTCATTTCGAGCTATTTCGTTCTCTATAAAATGTTCTCTTTACAAATAGTACATAGGTATAGATAGATATATTTGTTTGATACACTGTCAGTTTCATCCGTTTGCCATAAAATGCTTGTTGCAATGTTTATTTTTGATCAAAGAGAGGCACATGCTGTGAGTTATCAGTTTTTCTGCGTATCTCTTTGAGTTTCGAACAAAAATGAAAACGTCACATCCTTGTTTAGATTGCTACGTTATGATAAGGCGTTTATTTGGCGAATTTTTGTCTTTGAAAACATCAAAGCGCCAGAAAGAGAAAAAAGTTTTAGGGAAATATCAAATGGTACTTACTGACTCTTTCATGGCGAAATTAATAACCAACTGATAAATAATATCAGTAGGAACAATATTTACCTGTAGAGACTACATTACATAGGTAGGACAACCATAAGCATGGCTGTCCTGGCCTTTCGCCTGGGGAGGGAAGTGAAGTAAGGTTCTTCAACCCGTCCTCATGTCTCCTCCCCACTCTGGCGATGAGGGAGCGTCGCTGAGGTTTAGTCGGTATGCCTGCACTTGTAAAAAAGAAGACTTTCTATCAAAATTGGTTTCTGCTCACTCAAGGTCATAACTACACTTTCTTGCCTCGGACTATACCCAGGTTTCAGGAGGGGGCAAATCAGCTTTTTTACAAGCTAGGTGCTTTTTTTTATGTTATAGGTAGCAGACGAGCAGGCGGATCACCTGATGGTAAGCAATTGCCCATGGACACATTCAACACCAGTGGAGTCACAAGTGCGCTTCTAACCTTTTATTCCCTTCCTCCCCGATGGGCCTCCGGTACCCTCACTCACTCGGCTAAACACAGCACAGGAGCTGCTTTTCAGTGAGGCAGTGCATATAAAGAATAAAAAATCTTAAATAAAAATAAGCATGCTTATACATAAATTCTTTAACTACCTAGGTCTTTTATCTGATAGGTAGCAGATGAGCAGACGGATTACCTGATGGTAAGCGATAAAACCCGCACAAGTGGGCTGCCGACCTTTGTCCCCTTTCCCCCCAAATGGTATTTTTTTGAGTGGCTGAGATGTTGTGTGAATTTATTTATTTATTTATTATTTTATACCACGCTAAAAGAGAGATACTGAACTGTAATAATGTTTTATGTTATTGTTAAAACTTTCTTACAAAGCAAGAATAACAGTAGGTAACGAAACTTCCCTCTTCTATTTCGAAGAAGTAAATCAATTATTGATCCATTAATGGAAACTTAACATCAACCTAAAGTTTCAAGGCAATATTGTATTTGTGAAATAATAATGGAATTATTGAATAAATAATGGTCATTTTATCATTAAATTTGTCATATACAAAAAAATTATATACAAAATAACCGAATCACGTGACATTAGTTCTTCAAAGGTGTTGTCCCAAATAGTATGGACCCTGGGCTAGGACCTTGTGCAGTAGGTAAAAAAAAAGACAAATACACCTTAAAACTTTGTAAGTGTCCAATTTCTTTAAAATGACTTCGTTTTCTGGTACAAATAAAAGGATCACAAAAAATATAGCAATACTTAACAGCAAAAAACCATCATGGCGGGAATGACATTTTGTTTATGACGTCTGTCACTTTTGATAATTTATAAATCGCGTTTGAAAACAATGGTGATATTAGAACAGTTGTCAAAGTGACAATGACAAGAAAATCTGACAACAGTTATCATTTATAGTTTATGGTTCCCTTTTTTTTCGCCATAATGGTGGCCATTTATATGGTTTACTGCGAGAATTATTTATGGTTTTCTTTTTTGTACCACCATACTACACGTCAAATGTTTTTTTTAGCATTTTTCTAACAATCAGTAGATTTTTCTTGATTTTTTTAAATACTGTACAATGTCCTGGCCCACTCCGGGACATCACCTTTTTGCTTTGCTTTATTATCTACCTATTATCAACGGGAATTAACGCGACGTTAGTTTTTGAACGTCAAGCAGTAGGTATGTGCTTAAAAATACATACGTCCAAGTTTTTTTTTATGATATAGGTGGCAGACGAGCCGACGGATCACCTGATGGTAAGCGATTACCGCCGCCCATGGCCACCTGCAACACCAGTGGTGTCACAAGTGCGCTGCTTACCTTTTAACCCCCCTTTCCGTTGATTGGGCCTCTACCCTCACTCACGCAGCGAAACACAGCGCATGCACTGCTTCACGCCGGTTTTCTGTGAAGAGTTTATTCCCGTTACGTGACAACATTGTATGAATAGACATTTTTTATGCGATTTTTTTATAGTATAGGAAGGCAAACGAGCAAGCGGGTCACCTGATGGTAAGTGAACACCGCCGCCCATGGAAATCAGCTACACCAGAAGGAGTGCGGATGCGTTGCCGGCCCTTTAGGAAGGTATAGGCTCGTTTCTTGAAGATTTAGATGTCGTACCGGTTCGGAAATACCGCTGCGGGAAGTTGATTCCACAATGAGGAATGTGCGGCAGAAAGTGTCGTGTAAAGCGCACAGTAGAGGATTGCCAACCATCCAGGTGGTATGGATGGAACCCAAGCTTATGGCGTAACTCAAACAACTCCTCGGAGCACTCACCATGATAAAGGCGGTAAAAGATACAAAGAGATGCAAGATCTCTCCGCAATGCCAGAGAATCTAAGCGATCAGTGAGATTCTCGTCGCCGACTATTCAAGTTGCACGACGTTGGACGCGGTCAAAAGGGAGGAGCTGATATTGGGGGAATTTCTAAAAAGGTTGTCAGTATGGTTGGTAGAAGTCTTGGTAAAGGGATGTAAATGTTTACCGATAGAACATTTAGATAGATACAAGCTCCTTTAATCATTGCGAATTGTTCCACCTTTTATCTCATTTATAAAATGTTTTACTCGTAAACGTAGGTGAGCCTCGAGTTTATCGTAAAAACTAATGTAAAAACTTCCAAGAAACGAGACAGCGGCTAAACACACTAAGCCTGGAACCAATTCCTGTAACAAATTCGTTTTGTTACGATAAGAAGTTCTTTGCTTCGCAAAACTTTTACCTGTATAGAAGTCTAATATTGCGGTGGAATTTCTATAAATAGCTTTTTCTTCTGCTCGTGTCGATGGCATTAGGTTATTAAATTTTCCCTGCCCAATACTACTAGTAGCTACGGCCTATAAACTGTCCCACTACAAGGCAAAGGCCTCCATCGTAGAAATCAAGCTATCACCACTATGATGGGATTATCACCATGCTTGCCTAATGCGGATTGGTGATCACAAACCCCAGCGGTGTTTGAAAAATTCGAAGCATACTTTCGCTTAGATCAACG
Source organism: Cnaphalocrocis medinalis (assembly GCA_014851415.1). Taxonomy (NCBI): domain Eukaryota; kingdom Metazoa; phylum Arthropoda; class Insecta; order Lepidoptera; family Crambidae; genus Cnaphalocrocis; species Cnaphalocrocis medinalis. The sequence continues at coordinate 12,346,134 of CM026291.1, read as the reverse complement.
GGGCGTTGACTTTCACCTTAGCAAACTAGATTAATTGGACATCATAATTGCCGCTCTAAAAAAAATTGTCCATCAGGCCATATTCTCTATTGGTCAGCTGTTTCGTCCGCTCCCGCTCCAGACTAGGTTTGGTTCGAGTCCCAACCGATGCCACTGTAAAGCGAAAACTAATTTGCTTTATATGAAAGTTTCAAAACCTTTTTACCAACTTTTAATCTCTTTTTAACTCTATTCCTTGACTTAACTCTAACCGGCATCCAAATAGCTTCGCCACAGCTTACGAGTTCTCATTCCAGAAATCCAATATACACACAAAAACACAATGTAACGTAGCTTTCAAACCGAACAGGCTCAAACGACCCGAATAATGCGAGAAGGGAAAGCGAGAAAAAAACTATTGAAACATCGTTTAATGGAATCCGTTTACCTTTTTCAACGCTAAATATTCCTCTGACTTACAAAGGTTGGCTTTGGATCTCGTCTAGGTGAGATGATGGAGCATATCGGGAGCAGAGCGAAAGATAGGTAATACGTTTTGTGGAATTCATTTAAAGTTTTTCCCACTTCAAAAGACACACAGCAACATACCCACGCACACATTCACAAACAAACACATATGCGTACACTTACACATTCACACATAAACACACAGACACTCTCTTTCTCTCTCTCTCTCTCACACACACACACATACATACAAACACATACAAATCTATAAACAAGACCGCCTGCCAGACTTCGGTCTGACACTGAGAATTATTTCTTAACAGAAAAACTCAAGTACTGACACGACCTGGGGTCCCAACCAGATCCACCAGTCAATGTCGATGGTCTTGTTAGCGGCTTCATTAATTACAAGTTTTGTCGATATGTCGGCGGTATGAGATCAGGAACAAAGAAATGAGTAGGTCACTTGAAATGGCAGGCGTAAACAAGCCAACATGTTGCCAAGCGCCATATTGCCGACATGTTTTTTTTAATGGCCTCATTGACCAACTACATCTCTACAGTATAGTGTTTTACGCTAAGGCATCGCTTTCTTGTATACCCAAGGTTAAGAATAGCTTTATTACGGAGAAAACATCACACACATCCAGAGAGATCTAAAATAACCTAACCTAACCATAACCAAAAGTAAAGTTGTACCTACATTATAATTCTTAAATTTCATTCTGTTCCAATTAACTAGCTTTAACAAGGAAGTTGTGGGGGGGTTGAAACTGGCCTGATTGCTTCGAGAAACGTGTGGTACGGCCGTGCGGTTTGCCCCTAGATTATAATTTTTTATATGTTTTAGTTCTAGTTTCTCAAAACATTGTTTAGTAAATTTACATCTGTACAATTAAGTAATCAGAAAGAAAGCATTATTATCTGTTACCATATTTTTCGATTAATGCATTGCGAAACAAACCTTTGCGCACTCACATTTATACTCCAAAGAAACGATGACCAAGGAAAAAAGTCATGATAATGTAATATTAGTCAATAGATAAATCTTTCGGTGGACAAAGACAAAATCCTCTGGCTGCCAAAATGCCGCACTATAAATCTGTCAACGGCTTCTGAGACACTAATGCATGGGAACAGTGGCTTTACATGTAAGTACTTCTGCTTTTCATCTTACCGTGTAATTCCCGGTTGCGTCCAAAGTTGTCACTGTGGAGGACAGGGCTAAACTTACACGATGATTCAGGAAAGGTTGTGTGTTCGAGTCCCATCTGAACCCGTCGGTGAATTTTAAGTCCATTATTAAATTGCAAAGAATTGCTTTACAGGGTGTATCTATGAACATTTACATCCCTTTAACCACGTGTTCTATCAACCATTCTGAACAACATTTTTTCAACAACTTTTTCAAATTCTTCGAAAAAATTTTCGACTCCCCATACAAAATGACCAAGTCACGTGACCGACTTTGTATGGAAAAATGAAATATTTTTATGTGAATTTTCAAAAGTCATAGAACAAATGTTGTTCAGAATGGTTGGTAGAACACGTGGTTAAAGGGATGTAAATGTTCACAGATACACCCTGTATGTAGCAAAAATAAAGACGATTTTCGAGAGTCTTACAATAAAGTGACTGATTCTAATTTTTCGAATATAGGTCAGGATTATGATCACCGGATTGGTGATCATAAACAAGATCAAGCATTAGGCAAGCGTGGTGGTTAAGAGTAATCCCATCATAGAAGCGATGACTTGATTTCTATGGTATTTGCATTACATCACATACATTGATCTGACTCTGAGATAGGTAGCTTAAGCACCTGTGTTACAGATATCAGAACCAACAATGGAATTACAATATACGTATAAATACTTTTCTTTTGTAAAAACATACTTATAATACATAGAAAACACCCAGACCAATACAAACAGACATGTTCATGCACACAAATGTTTGTACTGTGCGGGGATCGAACCCGCAACCCTTGGCCCAGACGCAGCATTCACTACCACTGAACCAACCGGGTCGCCCTTTAGTGGGACAGTATATAGGATAGGCTGTTTCTTTACTTTGCAACCTGTATAGATTCTTATAACCTAAGGTCTTGTTAAGCAATCTAACTACTCTCTTACGTACACACCATTTTCAAAACTTAGATGAAGTACGTAGCTTCTCTAGCATCAGCTATGTGTTAAAGTGCGAAACCGTGACTTGAGAGAAAATCAAAACTTCACCCGGAACAGCTAACAGGCGAAAGGCCACAGTGTAGGAAGAAGACTGTAATGTAATTAATAAATAAAATAAACTTACACAACTTCTCATACTATTATATTGACCTAACTCGATATTAAGTAGCTTAAGCACTTGTGTTACAGATATCAGACAACAGGGAACACCTAATATAATACTTATAATATAATAAGGCATTTTGAGGTAGCGGCCATAAAACGTTAGCTAAACACAATCCCGACTTTTATAAGTTTCAAACAAAGAAAACAAAATTAAAATCGGCTCATCCGTTCGAGAGCTACGATGCCAAAGGCGTGAAACTTATACCCGTCAATTTTGCGCGTAGAATTAGAATGTATAAGAAGAACTGTTCTTCTTATACATTCCAATTCTACGCGCAAAATTGACGGGAATGACATTGTTACAATGTCATTCGGTAGACGCTACCTAAAACATGGGGCAGATGTGTGGGTAAAATAAATAAATATTATTGTGATTATTTCGTTTTGTCACATCATAACCACGCAACAACACAGAGTGATTGGTATGGCATATTACATTATACTAAAAATAAAATAATAGAGTATTGTCTATTATTTCACCAAGTAAGTGTACGCGAATTTCAGGCCGAATTGATATTTGTAGAATGATAAATTGTTGACACGCCGGTAATTTATCATCTGTGTCTTTTTGACATTGGTTGTGTCCTTATGTGGTATCTTGTCTTTCCCACGCTTTATTGGTCTTTTATTTTAGCAGGGCGGCATCCTTTGATCTTTGGAATGTCATAAATGTGAATGTTAATCTAGGTTTATTAATCCATTGCAATAAATTAATCCACACAACATCTCATACATTGACCTGACTGTGATAAGTAACTTAGGTTCTACTTTTGCATATGTAGCACGTCTTTAAGACAACAAAAAGAACTACTTATCTTCTTATATTATACCCAGACACAGAACAAACACAAGTGTTCGTCACGCGAATGTTTGTCCAGGGTGAGGATTGAACTCACTATCTGTGCGCCTAGCTAGCAAATGCGTCAAACAAAAACAAGAGAAGCCAATCCTGCACTATATTCTCATTTTTAATCATGTGGAGTAAACTGACAGATGCAAATGTCAAGTTGCTATACATTTTGACATTTTGCATCTGTCAAATTGAGTGATAATGTATGGGGATGACACATTAACGTCTGTCAGTTTACTCCACATAATCAAAAATCAGAGTTTTAGGTACTTGTTGCCAGTCATTACATAGTCAGTGTCAGTTTTTACAAATGTTTTTCTAAAAATATTTCTAGAAATAAACCCTGTGAATTCGTTTGCCGAAGTAATCTCAAGGAAAATCCCTTGAGATGCAGTAACATCAAATAGGCCGTATGTCAAACTTTCAATGAAGATTGACGTTATTCGCAAAATAAAAGACAAGGGGTTAATCTAAATTGGGGTGGTTTTGATGCTCGACATGTCAATGCGTGGCTTTCTCACAGTATTCCCAGAGTAAACGCCTGAAATAAATGACTATTTTATTTTTTATTTTATTATATGTAAAGTTTAAAGTATCAGCCTATATACTGTCCCGCTCCAGGGCAAAGACCTCATTCATAGAAATCAATTCTTCGCTACTATGATGGAATAAGGCTTAATCACGTCGTTTGCCTAATGCGGATTAGTGATCACATAGCCGATCTATTTTCGAAAAATTCGAAACAATCTTTTTATTCAAATCAAATCCAATCATTTATTTGCATAATATAGGTAAGTACAAATAGAGATCTTAAATCGATCTATTCGACCCCGAGCTCGTTCGAACAAAGTTCGAAAATGGGGATTTTAGTATATTATACACCATACCTACTCTGCGGTGAGAGCAGCCCACTCCTCGGACCTCTATCTTCACACTAGCTAACTCGCTCTACGCCTCATCGCTCGTTAGCAGCACTTAGCAGCTGCAGTCACCATACTTATACTGGCCGTACGTACATCATTGGAGCAAAAAAAAAAGAATAAGTTTAAAAACAAAAATTGTTTCCACATCCAAACTTCACTTCCTAATACATAGGCAACGGACATATTGTCGACAGACTGAAGTGACAAGGGTGAACAACACCCTAATTTGTATGTTACCCTCTTGTCCACGCGGCTTTATCTGTCTATCGCGTCATGCACCCGTGTGGTCGAGCCTTTATAACGGTGATGAATGTATCTATTACATTGTGGAGATGAGACACAGATGAGATGCTTAAAATTTGAAATTGGAAACACTTATTACACGGAAAATTTCACTTTCATACCTAATATCTGATTAAATTTTTTTTTGTAAATGGCCAGCTGTCTTCTTCGTAAATTTTAGCTGAACTGTCAAATAATACGATATACACTCGTTGTACCTACGTAAGTACGTAGGTACATCGAGTGTAATAAAGTGGAATTGATGTGTGCCTGTACGTAAGTACGTACAGGCACACATCAAGGCATGCAAAATATCTGCAATCGACTCTCATCTTACTATACATTAGGTTGAATATCAATCGAGAAAAATTAAACAGGTAGTGTGTAACCTGATGTGTGGCTGACTGTACCTGTGGTTATAGTAGTTGACAGTAAAAGAGTCAAAGTCGACTAGTAAGAGCCACAGAGTACTTTCATTAAGTAGGTAAGAGTGATGCAGGTAGCTCAGTGTATCTATAAGAGCGCGCTTTCCATACATGGGTTCGTGGTTCGAATCCGAGTATGCACCTATGAATTTTTCAAATATACACACGCCGGTCATCTACGCCAATATTCATAGGCGAAGCACTCCCAAAATTTAGACACGCTACTTACAACTTCCAGATATTATGGGAGCTAAATTATAGATGTTTTAGAATTAAAAATAAACTTTTTATTTTCAATAACCTCAGTACAGGTAATGTTACTTAGGATTCTAAAACGAGAGTGTCTTTGTCTTCGAGTCCCGTCGGCGACCCACGCACTTACACTATATGCACTCACCTAGTTCATACGTGCGCACTGATACATAACACGCTGGTCTTCATTCATTGGTTCATTCCAAAGCGTGGCTCTCCCAACACGTGGCCTTCACACGAAAATGTGTTATAATAAAATAATATCCAATATTTTCCCGTTCCCGGTCGTCACGTCGCGATAAACCTCTTAACCCCGGCTGGAGCCTGTCAGCGGAATCCCGTAATGCCACATCATTGTAACTTCGCACGTGGAACCGGGTAGCTGCGGTATTTATTTATACCTCCAGGTTTATACGGTACTACTGGCCCGCCCTCACTTTGATTCCGGAACATTAGTTCCATTTAATACCAATAGATGGCGTGTGTCGTTGAATGCACCGCGCTGTTTCGACTTTAGTCTTTATAAGAATTGTGCGTGCCGTCGCGTCCTTTATAACTTGCAACGTGGGCTGTTTTTTTGCTTATCATCAGGCTGAGGTGAGCCAACATAAAAAAACAATATCTATTGATTTTATCTCTTTATAAATAGTATAGTTGTAGGACAATAGAGAGGGCCTTCCTGCATGATCGTATGAGAAATGATGTGATCCGCAGGAGATCTAAAGTCGCAGACATAGCCCAAAGAATTGCGTAGCTCAAGTGGCAATAGGCGGGGCACATAGCGAGAGAAAGAGAGAGCCGCTGGGGCGAAAATATCATTGAGAATGTGAATGCGTACAAGAAGTCGCAGCCGTGGCAGGCACCCTACAAGGTGGACCGACGACGATCTAGTGAAGGTAGCGAGAATTCCTTGGAAACGGGCGGCACAAGACCGATCCGTGTGAAGAACGTTGGGGGAGATCTATGTCCAGCAGTGGACGTCTACTGGCTGAAATAGTGGTACTTGCACTACCACTATATCAAATACAAGTAGCCCGCCCTCACTTCGCTTCGGGAACGTAATTCAGAAATGAACCAATAGATGGCGCTGTGTCCAATTACATCGCGCAAGCATTTCGTGTTTTCGGTTTACCTATAAGCCTTGTCGTTGTATATAGAAGTTATCTCTTTAGAAATGGTATAGATTTTGTCATCCGAATTTCAACTTAATTCCTAACACATTTGATTCCACTTTAAACAATGCAGTAACCCAACGTGCGGTTGTCTGTACCTCTCGCGATCGATACTGGATTTATTAGTGCAAGTCCGGTGGGACGTCTAGTTCTTTCTGCGGATATTTTTTAATGTTTTATTTAGTTCTAGTTCCATCGGGTTATTGTTTATTTTTGTTTCTATTTGTAGGTACTTATTGAACGCTGATAAAGCTAACTGGGTGGAAGTAGATTGTTTGTTTGTTTGGTTCGGTCTACCATTTTATTTTATTAAATTGTGACGTAGGAGAAAAAAAATACTCAACAAGAAATTAGCAAATCATCAGCGACTTATCTGATTTCGCAGATGTGCATGGACGGCAGTGATAGCGTACCCTGGCGACAATGAAGGCTTCATTAGCAAAAGAGCGCGATTTGACATATTATGATTACGCTATATTATTGCTGAATAGCGCTATTATTTATGTTAGGCTGTCAAAAAGGTAACAGTGGATTACCTTGGAGTTTTGGCAGCCTCACAGCGTCATGAGCTTGTAATTTACGAGGACATAGGCCAAAACCTAGGTTTTCTTAATCTGCGGGCTCATGACAGCAACCAACATTCAAACCATACAGACTGTACAATAACTCTTGAATATACCTAAGTAACACACAATAATTATGATAGCACACAAATTCAATAAATTATAACAAATCACCCAATCTGAACAAAAACACTCATGTTCAAATTTATGGCTTGACCCGGGGATCAAACCTGGGACCCCAAGCGCAGCCGTCGCGCCACCGAGGCCGTCAAATGTTACGTAACGACACTGACACACGCCCGACATAACAATCCGTCATTCCGTCTGTTTGTAGACACCTGACACCGACCCGTCCCTCTCTTGAAGGGCCCCAGATCCTTCTCAACTAGGTAAATCTGTCGCAGCTAACTGGCTTAATCAGACGTTCAATCAACGGCCTAGCCCCCCTACTAAACGGCATACCACCTAATAAACTTTCCCGTTGCATTATACAAATCAACGTCAAGCCTATGTGCCATAATGTACTTTTTTTACATTATAGTGGACAAACGAGCAGACGGCTCACCTGATGATAAGTGATCACCGCCGCCCATAGACATCTGCAACACCTGAAGCATTACTAATGCGTTGCCGGCTTAACTTATAAAAACATCGTCCATCCCATTTAGTCCCGTCTATATCAAGTATTTATCTAATCATAATGTTTGCCAACATTAGATTCCCAGATTCTAACATTAGGAAATCCTGGCTTACCTCAAACAATATTATTTATCGTACCTAAACCGCATTTATTTTCTTTTTATGTTCCATAACCAATAAATATATCCTGAACTAACAAGTCTTTATTTACCAAACACATATTTATGAAACTAAATGTACGACTAAGGATTTGTGACCGCCAGGAAATCGACAAAAGGAAAACGGCCAATTGTCCATACACATTAACATAAGCTCTATGTGGTATGTTACAATATAGGTTTATGTAAAGTTATAAGCAAGTTGTTGTTAAAATGTGATGATAAAAAAGGAGGGCTGCAAAAAATATTTCAATCGCAATTAAAAACGATTAGAAATAGAAATATTCTTTATTCAATTTAAGTCCTTAATCCTTATAGAACATTTATGAATGTCAAATATTATGTAAGCTACCGCTGATTCGGAAAGTTTAAGATTAAAATGGACTATATGACTTTTTAATGAATACTGATCGTCGGTCCACCTGGTGGGAGGCCTCAAGGACCTTTCATCGGCGGCGGTTATGACGTACCATCAGGTGACACGCTTGCTCGTTTGTCGTGCCTAGCATAAAAACTAATTTGTTTACTAGTGCAAGGGCAAAATTGAAAAATTTCCCAATCTTTAAATCTTTGCTCGTACTCTACCGTGCGCCCAGATAAACCAAATATATGAGTGGAAATGAAATAACATTGCCTTCAATTTATGTGGTCGAACGTATTACTAGGAAAACTGCCTTAGAACATTGGCAGAATATCAAGCCAATTACATATATGCCAACGTTTATATATGAATAAGTTATATAAAGCGTAAGTACTCGTATGTCCTCTTGCCTATCATGAAGATTAATATCTACACCGAGACCTCGTTAGCGATGTGGTTAGAGTTGGAACTAGAACTCTGGAAAGTCCAAGATTCAATTCACGGTCTACTCAAAATTTAACTTTTCTAAATTTTTATATGGATACTAGCGGCCGCCCGCGACTCCGTCCGCGTGGAAAAGTAACTTTTTACCCCCCTTTCAACCCCTTACAACCCCCTTTTCGCAATAAAAAGTAGCCTATGTCCTTTCTCAGGGTCTAGATTATCTGTATACCAAATTTCATTTAAATCCGTTGAGTAGTTTTGGCGTGAAAGAGTAGCAGACAGACAGACAGACAGTATACTTTCGCATTTATAATATTAGTATGGATTCTGGATAGGTCTAAGGTCACAGACATAGCCCTAAAAATTGCGTGGCTCAAGTCACAATGGGCAAGGCACATTACGAGAAGAGCAGACGGCCCTGGAAATGGCCTTGAGTGGAGGCCACACAGAGTCGTGTAGTTTTCAAGATTGACTTGACCGGGAAGCGAACTTGGGACCTTTCGAGCTTCGGGCGAACACCTTAGCCACTGCGCCATCGAGGTCGTCGAGTATTTAGTATTTCCTGTGTAGTTTCGAATTTGAGTTTCCATCAGTATCGTTTGTTACGCATTAGCATACTAACTGTCCACGGAGTGTGATGATTATCGTCCAATTTCAAGTGCATCATACACTTGAAATTGGAAATCGCACGCGCAAATGAGATATCAACATTCGGTGACGTCATTATGTGGGCTATAGGGATAACAGGGATTTTGAACCTTATAGGATGGAGAAAAGAATCATAATCCCTTTGTGAGAGTACTGGAGAAGTCTCTGGTTTAGAGGGCGCGCAATCCTTTTTATGTGATAGGTGGCTAACGAACCAATCGACTGCTCCGAAGAATAAAGTCCGATTTGCAATATCATGTTTAATATGAGATCAGGACTTTTTGCTCCAAATAATAAAGTCCGATTTGCAATATGTTTAATATACGAGATCGGACTTTGTTCTTCGGAGGAAGCGCAATAGATCGCCTTATTGTACTGTTTATTGCTGTTGTTTCACTCATGTATTCTGTTTCTGTGCAATAAAGAATATCTATCTATCTCCTGATGCTGCCATACTAGTGGATTTTGTGCGTTGCAAACCTTTTGACCCCCTATCTAGGGTAGAAGTTAGGGTATCAAAGGGGTTTTGACACCCTTACTTACTTGCTATTCCATCTTCTCCTTTCGTCGCACCATTGTCCTTTCACGACTCAAGGATTGTGTTGAGAAGACCTCTTGGCATTAAGTTCGCCTATTGTACTAAGTTTTTTGATGTGATATGTGGCAGGCGAGCAATGAGTGCTTCACCCCATAGACACATGCAACATCAGTAGAGTGCGCTGCCAACCTTTAACCCTTTGCCACCAATTAGGCCTCCAGTTTTTCGTCGAGTGAGTGAGGGCTTACTCGACGAAACACAGCGCAGGCGCTGCTTCTGCGAAATCGTGGTATCACTCCGGTCGAGCCGGCCCATTCATGTCAATGCGTTGCTCTTCCACGATCATCGATTTCGATACAAATAAGATCAAAAACTGCCTTTTCATAAGAAAATCTCTAAAGTTAATCCTATTACGAACCACAAAATGCCTTTTCTTCACAAAAGGAAACCCCTATTGCTCTTGATGACAAACAAGCCTTTGGCAAGAAGCGGACAGATTAACCCTGTCTCTGAAACCGCTCATTAGAAAGTAATCTTTCGAAGTCCGCGAGAGGACATCAGCGATACAAGCAAATGGCGTCGTTTGACACAGAGGAGGAAAGTAAATAGATCCCATTTATTACTTTCTATAAGTAGAAGTACGAATGATTTGCAGGATTCTGTGAACGGTGCCCAGATAGTAGAACATTTGTATCGGCTCATAAAATTTTAAGGTTTTAAATTGGCTGATATTAACCATTTATCCGTATAACTTAAATCCAACAAATACAGCCTCAGGAGTTTTAATTGGTAGGCCCATTGACCGGCAGATTAAGAGAGACCAGTCATGAGAAGCTCAACACTACCCGTCGGTCTCCCGGCGGGTAGCATATGGCACCGCCGAAAGGCGACGACGTCGGCCATTGCACTTCATCATCAAGCATCATCACATCATCATCCTGTTGCAGTCTACTGCTGAACATAGGCCTCTCCAAACGCTCGCTACTTTGATCGATCTTCGGCTACTCGCATCCAGCTCCAGTCAGCCCTCTTGCGCAGATCCGCACTTCATCCGGCCTGAAGCCGTCCTACGTTTACCAATTACCTACCATTGCACTTCGGGTCGGCGGCGTTTTCCCCTGGAAAATCAAAAAAGGACAGAAGCTTTTTATGAGATAGGTGGCAGACGAGCAGACGGACCGACTGATGGTAAGCGATTAGTCTTAGTCTTATCCTTAGCTTAGCCGGTAAATCGTGTCTATACACCTGCAACACCATTAGAACCACAAGTGCGCTGCTAACTTTTACCCCCTTTCCCCCATATTGGGCCTATGGTACCCTCACTCACTTGACAAAACCCAGAGCACGTGCTGCTTCAAGTTGGTCTTCTGTGAGGCTTTCTAACTTTTAACAGATAACAGAATATAAATATTATTTTTTGGAAATTCCTTTCTAAAATATCTACTATCTATCCCATCTCCTCGATAGAAGAGATTTTCCAACATCAGAACGTTCTACAATGCATTTACCCGCTGCATACGTTAGTCTGTGAACCTAAAACGAGGTCGAAAGAATAGTGTCGTTAAAGAGAAGTGGCGGGGCGCTGCGAACCCCGACCTTGCGCTATAAGCGCCCTAGACGCGTCAGTTACTGCTGCAAGCTCAGTATTGTATATTACTTACTACAAATATCTATCTATGCGGGCAGCCATTAACAGGAAAATAGCTTGTCTGTGTATCTAAAACGAGGTTGAAAGAATAGTGTCGTTAAAGAGAAGTGGCGGGCGGGGTGCGAACCCCGACCTTGCGCGATAAGCGCCCTAGACGCGTCACTTACTGCTGCAAGCTCAGTATTGTATATTATTACAAATATCTATATATGCGGCCAGCCATTAAAAGGGCAAATAGCGTGCCTGTGTATCTAAAACGAGGTTTTTTTTTATACTAGAGGCAAACGAGCAAGCGGGTCACCTGCTGGTAAGTAATCACCGCCGCCTATGAACATCTGCGAGAAAATCTCTGAAAATCTGGTTGAAAGAATAGTGTCGTTAAGCAGCCCCTGTGCTGTGTTTCGCCGAGTGAGTGAGGGTACCGGAGGCCCACCCGGGGGGAAGGGGATAAAAGGTTGGCAGCGCACTTGTATCTCTACTGGTGTTGCAAGTGTCCATGAACGGCGGCAATTGCTTACCATCAGGTGATCCGCCTGCTCGTCTGCTACCTATCACATAAAAATAAAAACCGGCCAAGTGCGAGTCGGGCTCGCGCACAAAGGGTTCCGTAGCAGCAAATATAATAAACTTATAATGGCGTATTGCTTGAATAAGCTAATATTTCTCGTAAAAAGTACCTACATTATAAAGATTTTATATCATCGCGGATTTTTAAAGGTGTACAATACTGTAGTATATTTTTTGATCTATCTTATAAGGTTCAGCCATCGTTTTCAGTGTAAGCACAATAACTTAACCAAAATTACAGTTAAATCAACCTATCTCAAAAACTATAAGAGATACTTTGATCAAACCAAAAATCGTTGAAAGAGTTAATTAGCATGCATCACCTCTATTTTTTTTAGAATTTTATACCCCGTAGTTATAAAAATAGAGGGGGGGGTGGACATACTTTTTACGACTTTGAGAGCTGATATCTCAAAAACCGGTCACTTAAGAAAAATGTTTTTTAGAAAACTTTATATCATTTTAAAAGACCTTTCCATTGATACCCCACACGGGTATGTACATCGAAAAAAAAAATTTCATCCCTCAGTTACATGTATGGGGGGCCCCACCCCCAATTCTTTTTTTTACTATTTAGTGTCATATTTTTGTAGCGGTTCATACAACACATATTCCCATCAAATTTCATCACTGTAGTACTTATAGTTTCCGAGTAAATCGGCTGTGACAGACGGACAGACGGACAGACGGACATGACGAAACTATAAGGGTTCCGTTTTTGCCATTTTGGCTACGGAACCCTAAAAAAGAGAAGTGGCGAGAGGTGCGAGCGCCGACTTTGCTACACAAAATCCTTCCTATTACTTACTATTATATTACTTACTATTATAAAGGCGAAAGTTTGTAAGTATGGATGTATGGATGTTTGTTACTCTTTCACGTAAAAACTACTGAATGGATTTGAATGAAACTTTACCACAATATAGCTTATACATCAGAATAACACATAGGCTACAATTTTTGAGGTTTCTACGAACCTGAAGTCCACGCAAACGAAGTCGCGGGCAAAAGCTAGTAAATTATACGTAAAAGGATTTCAATTATTTTGGACCTACGAGACACACATAGAAAAACAAGATCACAAAAACTAAATAAATAAAGCATCAAAACATCGTCTAAACGATAGTCTGCCCCACAATATCGTACCTTGACCCTAACCAAACATTTTTCCCGCAAACCGACAAGAACATCCCAACAAAAGAATAAAATATGTGCATTTTGGGTTGATTCATCGCATTCACTCTGTATACGACCGTCTATCGTTGTAACTCATTCGATAGTCGGTCCCCATTCACATAGGCAAATAAGATAGATACTTTTGCGCTACATTTGTATGTAGAACTAGTTGCGCCCCGTGGTTACTAGTGAATAGTGATAGAATGATCGTTATATTTTTTTATGTATTGAGCTGTGTAGATGGTATGAGTACCTACAAAAAAAACATTGAAATAAGAAAATTGGCGATTAAAAAGATTAACCGGCGAGTTTCTTTGCTGAATCAACTTCTCAGAATCAACTTTGTGATTCCGGTGGTAGAATCGCATTATGTACCTACCTATATTTATTTTTTAAGTATGTCTTATATATCAACTTATGTATTTAACTACTTATATAGAAATTCTAATCCAAAAATAAATTGTCCTGTTTTTTTATGTGTGACCATTTGTAAGTGCTGTGAGAGTGTAGTTTTTTGTTATTTTGTTGTTTTATTTTATTTTTCATACTTGTTCTTTTTGTTTAGTGTTTTGTATTTTCTTGTGTTTGTGTCAATTGTCTGTAGTTTATATGTGTTGTGGTCCAGATTAATAAATGTATTTTCTATCTTTATTTCTGTTCAAATACCTAAATAGGTATTACCTATATTAATAGGATTTGATTTGAGTCTGTCTCGGTCAAAAGTGCCGAACCATAATGAGATCAAAGTAAGCGCGCATGTTTAGGTTCCCTGTATCCACTACGCTATCTTGGTCGTTATATACGACAACCTATCTGTTATTCTAGCCTTTAAAATCAGATAAAGTTAAGTAGAACGATAAACATTAGCGACGCTGCTGCCAAGACACGGCCTTATTTCGACTTTTGAGACTGGTTTACACAGTGCGTAAACATCACTACCAATGACTCTAAGCTGATTGCTTGGAATCATTGTTCTGGTAACAAACTTTGCTTGTGCGATGTAAAAATGCAAAGTGACATCTACCGGAACTATACTTGCTCTCTAACTAATAGCAGATAACAAAAGCAGACGCTTTCTTTTGCCTCAATGGTTACTAGATGGCGTTCGTTTTTACCCTCGTATTTTTGAACTTTTTTTTCTCTTGTACTAAGTCCAAACGCATAAAAACAAGTTAGGTATATAATATATTTCAGAATTAAGTAAATTTGTGGTTCTTCTGTTGTCTGATATCTGTAACACAAGTGATTAAGCTCGGTAGTATAGTCTGCGGCATGAAACATAATTAGTGACGACCTTCAGTGCGCCGAAACCAATTTTAGTAGAAAGTCTTCTTTTTACAAATGCGCATACTAACGGTCATCGCTATTCTGTCATGCCGGCAGCTATACACCATATATTGGACTATGAGATGTTGCGTGAATTTATTTATTTATTCACTAGTGGCCGCCCGCAACTTCGTTTGCGTGAACTTTATGACTCTTGGCTTAAAGATGAACAAACTTGGAACCCCCTTTTCGCTCCATTAGGGGTTTAAGTTTGGAATATCCTTCCTTATAGGATCTCATCCAAAAATGCTCATCACATTTGACAATTTTCCATTCCATTTCATTCCATATTCGTTATAGTGGAGCTGGGCTCTTAGAGTTCCAAACCAGATGTTCCATGATCTTTGATTTTTTTCATGGCGTCATAAAATGCTCATCAATCTAAAAAACTTTTGTTAAAGTGCCATTGACCTACCTCTTATAGTTTAGCTGGGCTGTTGTGGTTCTACATCAAGGTGCCTGGTCTTCAAAATATAATATATCCTATGAGTTGCCCTGATATTACAGCTATACAATATAAACATTTTTATTCGAATTGGTTCAGTAGTTTCCGAGATTAGCGCGAACAAACAGACAAACAGACAAACAGATAAACAGACAAACAGACAGACAAAAATTTTAAAAATCATTGATTCATGTTCTGTTACTGTTTTTTAGTCGTCCTAAATTATTTTGAGATAAATATCTTCAATGTACAGACACAGCTTTTTTACATTTTTATTATATGTATAGAAGATATGTTTTGTCTATGTAACATCTCGCACTGTGTAAACCAATCTTTAGCCTTATTCGCTTTCCCAGTGCGTCCTCAGTTTTACGGCTCAAGTTAAATTTAGGCCCAGTATCTGTCTCGTTTTATAGATCAGCCCGGTTTTGTTTGCTGTTTTTGTGAAGTTAATTTATTATTTCGTGTCTACCTTAAAATTATAACTCTGTTGCATAATAAAACGTTTGAGGATGTTGACGTGACAAAATTTACTGGCTCGACGGATCATTTTTACGAATTTGTTACGTTTTTACGTAAATTTTTATTAAGTTATGTACAGAGGGTAAATGTGTATACCGTTGGTGTATGTACCTTTTTTTAAATAAATACCTGTCGAGATCTATTTTTCGCAACCACTATAATTTGGATATTTAAGGCAAGAGTGAACAGGCATCTTCTAGGCAAACGCGTGTCATCCTAGACCTCATCGTCATTTTTCATCAGGTGCGATTGTGGTCAAGCGTTGGCCTATAGTCTAATAAAAAAAAATTAACATTAGTAGTAACTCTGCTTCATACGCCTACCCATCGTCAGTTTGATCCCCACCCTAGACAAACATTCTTGTGATAAATACTTGTATTATTTTATTTATTCAACTTAGAAGTTCAGTATCTGGATATAATAATACTATGTATTTAAGTATTATATTAGTTTGCCGTTTGAGTGGGGTTTGCGTGGCGAGTGGAGGACGCAGGAAGCAGCCTTCCACCAGGTCGCAGTCTTCCACAAGCAGGCCTCCCACCAGGTGAACCGACGATCTAGTGAATGTCGTGGGAATCTCTTGGATGCGGGTGGCATGGACTGATCTTAGCTGAGAACGTTGGTATAGGCCTATGTCCGGCAGTGGATGCTTATTGGCTGAAATGATGATGATGAATTAATATATTTAATAACGCCTTAACGAAACCACACCATTCCCACCTAAACTTAGCTAGGTTGTTATGGATCTAAGTCAGGTAGGCAGTAACTTAGTTACAGATTTTGTAAGCTCGACGAACATTATCTGCCTGTACTTATACAAAAGTTTGGTACATAACAAATCAAGTTTAATTACAAGACATGCTTTATCTGCCTACCTCTCAGAGGCTCTCGGGCCACTCGAGCGCAGGTGTGCGGCGTGCACAGGTGTGAAAACGCGACAAACATTCTTAGCACACGCCCTGTTGACATACGACATGGTTGCCGAGGATGTGGGAAGCGTCAAGTTAGTGCGATGAGGCAAAAAATACGTAGCTCAAATCAAATCAAATCAAAATCTCTTTTTTCAATTTAAGTCCTTTACAGAACATTTATGAATGTCAAATTTTATAATCTACTGCTTATTACCGGTACGATACTGGTACATACAAAGATACCGGTTAATCGTTGACTGCCGATAGTCTATCGATTAATGACGTTCTATAAATAGTATCAATTAAAGTCATTGTACAACGATGATATCCATAAGTACCTAAATAATGCATTTAAAAAAGTCATCGAAGGGTTCAGGTGGGACTCGAACTCACAACTGTGCCACAACTTTCCACATACTGGGTATGGCGGGTGGTTGTTATGTGTGCTGGGTTGTGTTAAAAAATGCTATCCATTGTATAGATAGTTATCGCTTTCGATATCAAGCAACACTATCGATACTATTGCCTGGTTTTGAATAATTAACACTATCGATTACTAACTAGCCGAGATTGTAATGACAGCACTTTCCAAGATTTTTTATATACTGGAGGTGCCAAACGAGCAAGCGGGTCACCTGCTGGTAAGTAATCACCGCCGCCCATCAGATTATCGCTGCAGCAGATAATATCGATGTAGACAAACAACTGGACTGGATGAGAGTGGCCGAAAATCGGGAGCGGTGGCGAGCATTAGGGGAGACCCATGTCCAGCAGTGGACGAGTGTGGGCTGCTGATGATGATGGAGACAAACAAAGATATTAAACAGGAACACATTGCAAAGTATCTACGAGTTCTATGCGAGGTTTTAAAACACCATATCAGTACCTTTCATAGCTCTACGTCGCCCCACTCCGCCGTAAAATGTGGCCAGGAGACATAGAGCTCGTTGACGACTCTCCTCTAAACTTGCACTTAGCTCTACCACCCTGTCAGCTGACTTGCGTCGTTTAACAGCTGCATAACTTACGGCACTGGGTGTTCTGAGAACCTCTTAGATGAGAGACTTTAACGGAAAATGAATCCCTTTCTAACTAATATTTATTGACTATCTAAATTATATATAACTAGTGGCCCGCCCTCACTTCGCTTCGGGACCGTAATTCAGAAGTGAACCAATAGATGGCGCTGTGCTCAATTACATCGCGCTAGCGTTTCGTGTTTTCGGTTTACCTATAAGCCTTGTCGTTGTTTATAGAAGTTATCTCTTTATAAAGAGTATAGATAACACCCGATATTGGGGTCCCGGTTCGATTCCTGTTCGATTTCTGGGTCAAGCAAAAGTATGATTCGAACAAGGATGAAAAAGGTTGGCCGGTTGGTGGTTCGAAAAAGGTTGGCAGCACGCTCGTGGCTCCACTGGAGAGTTGCAGGTATATATGGGCGGCTGTGATTGCTTACGCTCAGATCATCCATCTGCTCGATAGCCACCTATCACTTTAAAAAATCCCTACCCTCATATTTTTATGGTAGTCCGCTGTGACACAACCTTAGTTACTATACTGAACAGGCTATTTGACAGGTTTTTTAAAATCCATTTTGTATTAATTAGTAGAGTCTAATGAACCCAGTAAAAGTTGTATTTTTTAATTCTAGTATATATTAGCTGAAAAATATCAAATTAAATATTCAATATTTGCCTAGTGTGCCAAAACGCTACTTTGACAATATGGCGGTCGGTGACGTCACTTGCCTGTAAACGTAGTGATCTTTGGTATTAACTGTGACAGCTGGCCTATTTGTTTGTTGTAAACAATGATATCATGATAAACTCAAGAGCGTTTTGTGTCACGTGATAAACGTTTAAAAATTGCTGTTTTTATTTACAGATTTTTAAATAAATTAATCATTATTTTCAACTTACGTTAATAAATAATCATTTTTTAACTCTTAATATATACTGATAACAGTAATTGACACTTTATTTTCGCATTGTCAAAGAGCCTATTACTATTATTTCAAAATGATATACTTACATCTAAAAAACGAATAAATACATTAAAGTGTCTCTATATACAAAGCCACTTTTACCTTAAGACCTTTCTCTATTCACTCGTCTGAACAAACATAAACATTTTGCTAAACTAAGAATTGCAAACAGCCAAGATACATTAACACACAATAGGGCAAAAGAAAGGGACGAAAAAGCTTTCAGTTCTTTTTGTTTTTTTATCGGGTGTGCCATCTCTTTCTCACTGTAGACAATGGGCCATCCTTAGCCACAATCGATATCGGATTACTTCGGTCCAATTAAGAAGTGGTGGAAGGCGGGGATACTCACTTGGAGGTAAATATTTTAATCAAAATAATAAGAATATTATAAAGTAAAGCATCAGCCTATACACCCCTATTTTTTTTTTACTACATAAATTTTTTTTGGTAGTTCAGAATCGTCTCCTGATCATTTATAGCTAGTCAAAATTAAAATAGTCGAATTCCCAAAATTATCCATTAAACTAAGCCATTTTTGGTAAACAATTCATTATTAATGTGTGACACGCACACCTAGATAGAAAGCGTAGAGAGTATCGATTTGCGTATTCGACCGCCTCGAGACTTCATTGATAAATCCCGGCAAACTCGCGTCGAAGCTCAAGCCACGCCCCTTTCCCTGGCCCGCGATCCTTGCTCAAAAATACAAACAGTGCCATTTTGCTTCCGGGATTGTGTGCACGCACGCCGGCGAACTACGCGTACTTTCGGATTTCGGTGTTATTTACTTTTATTTATGGAGTGAAATTAAGCGAGGAGTGTTACATAAGTGAGCCTACTAGATTAGAACAATTAAAACAGCGCATTATGGACGCCTTTGAGTGAAGCAACAGAAGTCAATACTTCTTTCTTTAAAAAACAATTCATTAAAACGTGCTCGTGTGTGCATTGATAATGGGGGATGTTTTGAAGGACAATTGAAATATCTGTAAGTTATTAGTTTTGTAAATAAGTAGGTAATTATTGTAAACAGCAGCTGATTCTAACTTTTTAAATACGCCAAAATTACTTTTTGTTTTTATGTTTTATTAGTAGAATTTAATTTTGTTTCGCCAGCTGCTGTTGGTTTTCCGAATAAATAATTAATAAATTTATTGTCTTAAGTAGGTATTTCTAAAGTTAAAAAGTAATTTTGCCGGTCCTAAGCCCGGTTAAAGTATGAAGGAGAAGTTAGAATATCAGAATTAATACTAAATTTTTCAATTTCCATCTTTTATTTCATTCCTTAATTTAAAATAGGTAAATTATGATAACAGCTGTTGTCTAGTTTCATTAATGGCAAGTGCGAGCGAGAGAGCGCGCGGAGGCGGGAACGAGACAGGTCAATGTTGATACATTTAGAATGGAATAGTAAAATACGTCCATAAATCAAGCGGATTTTTGGGATAAAAACAAACGCCGATAGCTTAGCTGATTTTCAATAAAAAAAAATTATGACAAGCCATATATGATCAGTAGATGATAATGAACATACCATTTCATTCTATGCACTAATAAAAAAATAGTGGTGTATACTGTCCCACTGCAGGGCAAAGTCCTCCATCATAGAAATCAAGTTATCGCTACTATGATGGGATTAAGCTTAATCACCACGCCTGCCTAATGCGGATTGGTGATTACAAACCTATGTTTGAAAAATTCGAAACATACTTTAGCTCGACCCGGGATCACGACCCGGTACTTAAACCACTAGACCAACGGGGCGTTATGAACAATATTATGACTATCCGAAACGCAAACAGTATCATATTTCGTAATTATTTATAGTATTTTAATTATTCTAGTATTAATTATGATACCGACTGCCACGAGTCTTTACGTTTAATATACCCAAGATGTACTATAATGCTACAAAAGACTGCTACTGCGCAGCTGCGCTAGGAAAGGCAGCTACAATGCTACGAAAGTCTGCTACAATGCTACGGAATCTGTTCTGTTACAATGCTACGTAATTTTTTTTATTTCTATGTGGAATTACATAGATAGAAAAATATACTTTGTTGCACAAATAAGGGCCGGCAAATTATGCATTACATACATAAAATTAGACAATGCTGCTACGCTAAGTCCGGCATTGCTACGAGTGTGTGCGTAGATGCGACAAGATATCGTCCATTACGGTTTTATGCTGCTACGGTAAGTCCGCTATTATGCTATAGAAGTTTGCTACAATGCTACGAAAGTCTGCTACAATGCTACGAAAGTCTGCTACAATGCTACGAAAGTCTGCTACAATGCTACGAAAGTCTGCTACAATGCTACGAAAGTCTGCTACAATGCTACGAAAGTCTGCTACAATGCTACGAAAGTCTGCTACAATGCTACGAAAGTCTGCTACAATGCTACGAAAGTCTGCTACAATGCTACGAAAGTCTGCTACAATGCTACGAAAGTCTGCTACAATGCTACGAAAGTCTGCTACAATGCTACGAAATCTGTTCTGTTACAATGCTACGTCATTTTATTGAGTTCTTTTCTTTGCGGAATTAGAAAGATATACTTTTTTGCACAAAGAAGGGCCGGAGAATTATGCATTACATACATAAAATACAAATTATACAATGCTGCTACGGTAAGTCCGCTATGACGCTATCGAAGTTTGCTACGATGCTACGAAAGTCTGCTACAATGCTACGAAAGTCTGCTACAATGCTACGAAAGTCTGCTACAATGCTACGAAAGTCTGCTACAATGCTACGAAAGTCTGCTACAATGCTACGAAAGTCTGCTACAATGCTACGAAAGTCTGCTACAATGCTACGAAAGTCTGCTACAATGCTACGAAAGTCTGCTACAATGCTACGAAAGTCTGCTACAATGCTACGAAAGTCTGCTACAATGCTACGAAAGTCTGCTACAATGCTACGAAAGTCTGCTACAATGCTACGAAAGTCTGCTACAATGCTACGAAAGTCTGCTACAATGCTACGAAAGTCTGCTACAATGCTACGAAAGTCTGCTACAATGCTACGAAAGTCTGCTACAATGCTACGAAAGTCTGCTACAATGCTACGAAAGTCTGCTACAATGCTACGAAAGTCTGCTACAATGCTACGAAAGTCTGCTACAATGCTACGAAAGTCTGCTACAATGCTACGAAAGTCTGCTACAATGCTACGAAAGTCTGCTACAATGCTACGAAAGTCTGCTACAATGCTACGAAAGTCTGCTACAATGCTACGAAAGTCTGCTACAATGCTACGAAAGTCTGCTACAATGCTACGAAAGTCTGCTACAATGCTACGAAAGTCTGCTACAATGCTACGAAAGTCTGCTACAATGCTACGAAAGTCTGCTACAATGCTACGAAAGTCTGCTACAATGCTACGAAAGTCTGCTACAATGCTACGAAAGTCTGCTACAATGCTACGAAAGTCTGCTACAATGCTACGAAAGTCTGCTACAATGCTACGAAAGTCTGCTACAATGCTACGAAAGTCTGCTACAATGCTACGAAAGTCTGCTACAATGCTACGAGTGAGATTTACCTTTGGGAGAGCCATGCTTCGGCATGAATGGGCCGGCTCGACCGGAGTGATACCACTGCCTCACAGAAAACCAGCGTGAAGCAGCCCCTGTGCTGTGTTTCGCCGAGTGAGTGAGGGTACCGGAGGCCCACTCGGGGGGCGAAGGGGATAAAAGGTTGGCAGCGCACTTGTGACTCCACTGGTGTTGCAATGTCCAATTGTTTACCATCAGGTGATCCGCCTGCTCGCCTGCTACCAATAACATAAACAAACTGTCCTTCCCCATCTGTACTTGTGCTATTTAGTATTCTGTGCCATTGGCCAGCAGTGACGTAGTGATTACATAGGTTACCAGGTGATCTATTTGCTCGTCTGCCACCTAAAGTAAAGTATCAGCCTATATACCTACTGTCCCACTGCAGGGCAAAGGCCTCCACCATAGAAATCAAGTTATCGCTACTATGATGGGATTAGGCTTAATCACCACGCTTGCCTAATGTGGATTGGTGATCACAAACCCGAGCTATGTTCGAAAAATCCGAAAAATACTTTTGCTCGACCCGGGAATCGAATTCGGGACCCCGAGATCACGGCCCGGTACTTAAACCACTAGACCAACAGGGCGTCTGCCACCTATCACATAAAAAACACAGGACCGAAGAGATATCATAGCGGGACCAATGGCTTAACGTGCTTTGCTGTGCCTCGTTGGCGTGCACTTGGAGTCCCAGGTTCGACCAACAAGTTGACTAAAAATGTATACCTAATCTAGCTGAGATTTTCTATTAAGAAATGTACAGCCAAAAGTCTGGAAGTTGCCGGTCTTCGGACGTTAAGCCGTTGGTCCTACATAAATATAAAGACGCGGTATTGGGGTCGGATATTCTTGGCTCCTTTTACTTGAAAGTTTTCGCAGTGACGGATTTGAAACATCAACCTCATAGTACAGGGGCTGACGTAACATTGTTGACAGTGAGAGAAATTCAGCAATTCAAGTTTCAGCGTCAATTGATTCGGCCGTAGCGATACCACGGCTTCACAGAAAACTAGCGTGAAGCAGCGCTGGCGCTGTGTTTCGGCGAGTAAGGGTATTAAAGGCAAGTGGGAAGAGGAGTCCAAAGGTGGGGTCCAAACTTATGATCCCACTGATCTGATCTGGTCACTAGCAGTGACAAACTCTTATTAACAGGTCCATCTGCTCTCTTCCACCTCTCTCATTTTAGCGTGTAATTCCCGATTGCGTCCAAAGCTGTTGCTTTGGAGCCGGAGTACGCCTAGACCATGATTAAGTATTTAGGAAGTCTGGTAATTACAATGAAGCGATTGCCGTCTGACGTTCGCAACCCTTTAATAGGGCAACCAATTGAATCTTGGTTACACGTTTCAGAAACTATCTTTATGAGGTTTTCCCTCACCGCCGAGCTACAGTGACAAGTAGCACATAAGCACTTTACTTATGTAATACATAATATGTATTATCTGCAAAAACAGATAGGCAAAGTCTTGTCTTCTACACTTATAAAGAGGTTAATCTCATAGTCCACATTAATACTTATAGGTAAACCGAAAACACGAAAACGCTTGCACGATGTTATCGACTTCTAGCGCCATCTATTGGTTAAGTACCGAGACGAAGTGAGGGCGGGTCACTAGTTGTTTATAAACTCAACGGAAATCATTTTGATACTGCGCCCTCTTGTACTATAATGGCCGCTTGAATATTGATATCACATCTTCAGTTCAGTATTCTTTATAGCGTTTTCCTGTGAAAAATGGGCGCGTTTTTCTTCCTTCAGACATGAAGAATTTTCCGGTTTGATAAATAGACAAGAACAGATCCAGGTAAAATGGCGACACTCGATACCGACGTGGGTGACATCCAAAATTTTGATTTATTGGGTGTCCTCAAGAGTTCAAATGGTGTCTTCAAAATAAATCAGGTCAGAAAGACTTATAAATGAACGATGATGTGAATGAGGTTACCGGAGGCCCAGTTGGGGGAAAGAGGGTTATAGGTTGGCAGCGCACTTGTGACTCTGCACACCAGTGTGTTGGCGGAGGTTCGCTTACCATCAGGTGATCCGTCTGCTCGTCTGCCACCTAACACATAAAAAAGAATATTATTATAAGACTCTGGCTTTTTTAACTTATTAATTCTCCCGATTATGCTCCTGTCCAAAAACTGGTTGCACAGCAATGGAGAGAAAAATGGTGCGTATTAGTATCAATCAGGAAACTTTTAAAAGAGCCCTACACCAAATTGGTACAAGTTATTTTAAGATTATGATAATAGAAATACCTATACTGCAGTTACCTTCGTAGTGTATCAGGCTATGTAAACTCATTACATTACATGCGCCTATAAAATCCAGTTCGGCTAGCTCGGTCACTACAAAAGTCTAAACTTGAGGACAGATAAGGCGTTTTCAATCCGTAGAGAAACCCGGTACGATTTACTGCCTTACGCGTAAACTTCCATAAAAAATGTTGTTAATGTTTATTATTCCTCCCTTTGGATTTAAAACGCTTCTTAGGGCAACATGGAAAAGCAAGCTTTGTTTTTTCTTTCTAACGCAAATAGAAAGAAAAAACAAAGATGAAAACCCAATAAATACCTGACATTGTAAAAATATTGTCAATGCGGATGAATGCCAGGAGCAATTTTTATTTACAAACAGAACAAAATAAATGAGTATTTTAAATTAAAGCTGGCGAAAAATTTTCGGCCCTCAAATACCGTCGGGGCAACAATACAATTTAACATAATTAAAGTTTAGAATTACAGAAATTTGCCTTACTTTTAAGGCATTGATACACCTAAACGTGGATGCCCGCACGAGTTGCGGCAATGGTTTATCTAGGTATTTCATAAAGAGGTAGGTAAGTGGCAAAGATAACTTCAACGCATATACACGTAGGTTAATCGAAAAAACAGAACACTTGCGCGATGTTAACGACACGTAGCGTCATCTATTTATTACTCTTTAGAAGTAACGTACCGAAACGAAGTGAGGTTAAGCCACTAGTAAGTACCTACATAATAAGAACCAAAAAGGGTAATTGACGCCATGATGATTGTTATGTTTTGTTTTTATGCGCTATCACTACTACTCGCACGGCGATCTATTTTGAATTATAATGAATGATAAAAGGAAACGACAAGCGGGTCACCTGATAGAAAGTGATCATCACCGCCCATATACATCAGCTACAGGAGAAGGAAGTGCGGATGCATTACGGCCTTTTAGGATGGTATGGCTCGTTTCTGAAAGATATCAATGTTGCAAAATTGCTTACTTACTAGTCAACAGTGGGAAATTTTGGTAACGATTGTTGCTAAAAGCGACCGTCCGGGTATTGTAATGTAAAGTGGACTCTATTTTCCGCACTTAGACTCTCTTCGGTCCATTGTACTGTGATGGGCCGACCGGGTATTAAACAGTTATTAATGAACACGTCTGAGTGTAAGCCGTCCTTAACGCACGAGCCGGCCTAAGCGCGCCAACTATTCCAAGCGGCTGGATTGTCGTTCCATTTCATAAAAAATAAAACGCACGGAAAATTTCCACCGCGTTTTTCCGTTTCAACCGCACCAATCGTGTTTGCTTACGCCTTGGCTATGTAAATTGCGAAATTAACGCGTATGCGAGAACCGTTTCACGTTTCGAATAGGTTTAAAATACTTTTTGGAGTACAAATGTTTGAGGAAAACGTACGTACTGTTGAATTCGGCATGCAAATGTTGACTTTTAAACGAGATGAGATCGATGACGGTAACGGATGGTGGGAGATAATGTAGTCAGTATTTTGAGGTCGGACCCCTCACAAAATAGATATAATTATGTACCTACATATCCCATCAAAAACATAAATGTGAAATGGAACTCGACAAACAGATCTTTTTTTTTACCTTGGCTACCATTTCACATTTATGTTTTTGATGGGATATCATTACTTTTTGTAGGTACAAGAGTGATTAGCAAATGAGTGACGGCCTCACAGAACACGCACCGGCGTGTAGAAGTGCCTACGTGTGTTTCATCAAGTGAGTGAGGATACCGGAGGCCCAATTGGAAGGCTAAGGCTTAAGCCTTGGCTTTGGCTCTGCCAAAGCGTACTTGTGACTCTACTAAGCGGCGGCAATCGCTTACCATCAGGCGATTCGTCTGCTCGTCTTGAACTGATATAGAAAAAATACTTAATCCGATATTCGATTTTTAATCTTCTTAAGAAATGACAGCCGCTATAACAAATTCCAACAACGAGAATTCATCTCATAATTTGATGTCTCCATCTTAATCATCGCCAGAAATTTGTTACGTCCGCGATATTCCCGGATTAAGAATGGCGGATCAGAAGGAGAAATATCAATCCAGCTTATTGGATACTAAGGCGTCGCAAGAGAACGCCAGTTGTTCGAGTGAAATTTGATGCTGAGCCATAAAAAAATCAGTTAAAGCGTTTATTGGATTTAAAAGTAAGAATAAGAATATATTTACAGTCTCTTTAAAACATAATACCTAATTGTGGGTGAGCCACGCTTCGGCATGAATGGGCCGGCTCGACCGGAGTGATACCACTGCCTCACAGAAAACCGGCGTGAAGCAGCCCCTGTGCTGTGTTTCGCCGAGTGAGTGAGGGTACCGGAGGCCCACCCGGGGAGGGGAAGGGGATTAAAGGTTGGCAGCGCACGTGTAACTCCACTGGTGTTGCAAGTGTCCATGGGCGGCGGCAATTGCTTACCATCAGGTGATCTGCCTGCTCGTTTGCTACCTATCACATAAAAAAAAATATAAAATATAAGAAGAGATAGGCGTGGTGCGAAAGCGATTGCAAAGTATGCATGTATGAAATGGTGCTTTTCGTTGTGTGTAGAAACGAAAGGCCAGATTGTACTTTGGGAAAGTCTAATAAATACCATGTTATTGCGTTTCTAATTGAGTATCGAGCCTCTTTTTAACCCCCAACTCAAAAACGACGGGGTGTTAATGAGTATAAGTTTGGCATGCCTTTCTGTTTGTCTGGCTGTGTGTGTCTGTCTGTGGCATCGTAGCTCCCAATCGGATGAACAGGTTAGGATTTTGTTTTTTTTTAAGTTATGACAGTCGGGAGTGTTCTTAGCTACATTAGATGGCCGCCACCACAAAATGATGAATTTTATATTTTCACTTGATTCATTTTCATTTTTCACTTGATTTTCAAATGAAAGGGAAAGGGGAGAGAGGCCTCATAGAAGACCGGCGACCTTTTAAAAGGCTTTTGGGTCTTAAGGTACTACAGAGTCAGGTCAATGTATGAGATGTTGTGCGAAATGTATTTTATCCAGCAAAAAGTCTCAATGTAAATTTGTCCTAAGTGCAGCTCTCCAACTTCAGCTACCCTTACCCATTCGAATTCAACAAACAACTCGGGCTAGTTATACCAATCAGCCATCCGATTAGCTGTGACCTATTTTCGATCGGGCCAATTAATTTGTTGTTCGTTTGTCTTGGACGGTGGCGCCATCTGTACGAAACGGATCGGTCAACAAGGCCAGACCCTTATAAATAACGGGTTTCCTCGAATACACGAGGTCATAATTAAACGAACACACAGCCTGAATAATGGAATTTCATATTAGTAGCGCAAACAGTAGGATTGAGTTATGAAAAATATACTCCTTCGAATTACAGTGTCTAGGTAGGTAATAATAATATGATACCTTAGTATGAGAAATTTAATTAGTCATTGCTTGAAAATAAGAACTAGGTATGTACTCGTATAATTTTATTGTTTTTAATCCCTAACAAATAAATAAATAAATGCGTCAGACAATCACACAAATCAACCTGGTCTCAAACTAGGGCAACCCCTGTACTATGATTACCAGATGACGATAATTAACTGGGGGCGTCAACCCAGAACACCCAGACCCAAGAAAACTTAGAAAATTCCGTTTTCTAAATTGACTTGACCCACTACGTACAACTAACCATGGAAGAACCAAAATTCGGCATGACTGGGCCGGTTCGGCCGGATAACGGGGTGTGCACATGGGACTCTACTGGAATTGCAAGTGTCTGGGCGGCGGCAATCGCTTTCTATCAACTGATCCGTCTGCTCGTCTGCCACCTATTAAGTACGTTACCGCTAAGTTACCATCTCTTTCAAAGCATTTATTATATTTGACTAATTTATAGGCTCGTGTGTCAAAAGCTTTTCATCTGAAATGTACTGTGGACTCCGCTAAATTAATTAACGATCATTAGTGGTAATTGAATGCCGACAAAGTGAGAGGTTAACATAATTACTGAGCAATTTTCTCTTTGTCTGCGAATAGTGGAGGCGTGTTGTTAATAAATAACAACGAAGTGTACTGACAGGTACGCATCAATAAATAGAAGTTGTAATATGTCACTTAACCTATTTTCACACTACTCTAACAGAATCACACCATATACCTGCAGAACTACATCACACTTTGCAAATCTCTTTTTAGGGCTATTTCCACTAGGCTCGTATGTTCAGCAGAGGACATCCTATGGCTGTAATCCATGGGTCCCATCGGTCAGATTGCAGTGACTTTAAGCCTTCTTAACTGGCCCATTGTAAGCGGCCACGTTTCGGTTCCGGACCTATGTCAGCACTGGCACACACGCATTAAAGACTTTCGTTTTTGTGATTGAGGAATCTTACGATAGCATAACAAATTAAATGTAAAGTCGATCTATAAAACTATACGTCTAAATTGTTGATCATACCTATTATCCAAAAACTTCGAATAAATTTGCAGTGGAATAAAGAAAAATATCCTGGACGCCTGTTTCCAAGATATTACGCAATTTACTAACCCAGTGAACCCGTAATTCAATCAGTTAAAGTAAATTATGAGTGAAGTTGGAACATTAGGGGCATCGTCGCGGGGCCACTGAGATTTGCTAATAGGACTTAGTTTAAACAGCGATTTACATGCTGAGGCCCGATTGTTCTGCGATTCTCTTCCTCAACAAAAACTTTGGACAAGGAGTCTGTAATTACAATGATGCGATTGCCGTGTGACCTTCACAAAACTTAGAACAGACTTAGTGTTTTTTTAATCGTCTTATTTACTTACTTCTCGTCCTTAACGCTCCGTTGGTCTTGTGGCCTAAGTATCAGCCTATATACTGTCCCACAGGGCAAACGGATCCATCATATAAATCAAGTCATCGCTACTATGATGGGATTAGTCTTAATCGCCACAGCTTACCTAATGCGGATTGGTGATTACAAACCCGAGCTATGTTCGAAAAAATTTAAAAATACTTACTCGAATTTAGAATCGAACCTGGTGCCCCAATATCATGGGCCGGTACTTACACCACAAAACCAACGGAAGATTTCTTCAAAATTATGCAACATGTATGAAGATTAACAGACAACCCTCATCATCATCATCATAATAGGCCTTCACATCTTTAACATATGATTTAAGCAGCATCACGCGGTGTGACTTTACAGCAGCGCTCATGACTGTAAAGTCCTATGCGGTAGTGAGTGAACCACTCGCCCACATTTGCAGCAGGTGTACCAAGCGCCGCTGCAACCACAGACAACCCTAGCCCCTGTCATATCATCCTATAACTTCCTA
The DNA here is from genome assembly GCA_014851415.1 of Cnaphalocrocis medinalis. NCBI lineage: Eukaryota > Metazoa > Arthropoda > Insecta > Lepidoptera > Crambidae > Cnaphalocrocis > Cnaphalocrocis medinalis. The sequence goes on along the minus strand of CM026291.1, from coordinate 12,316,357 downwards.
CCCCCTGTCCGTAAGTCGATCAGTGTAAATCGTGATACGAACTTGGCGATAGACTTAGCCTTTCAAAGTTTCCGACCTACTTCCATCGATTCTAGCTCAGCCCGGACTTTGTCCTACAATATTAATCATCAAGATTATATTTTAATGTTTTAATGAACCTGTCGTATCCCATCATATTTACGAGTAATCTTCCGTTTTCGATTCCGTTTACATCGCGCAAGTGTTTCAACTTTCCGGTTTAGCTATTATCTATAGAATTAACCACTTTATAAATAAACTAGTTTACCTAGTTTTGGGACAGTAGTTCTACTGTCTACCAATAGATGGCGCTGTGTGTTGATTGAATCGCGCTCGTATTTCACCTTATTGGTTTGTATAAGGTTTGTTGACGTCTATAGAAATTATCTTCTCTTTATAAACAGAAGAATAGAAGATATATAAAAATAACTCTGTATTTGTAGGCAATTTATATTTACAAGACATTATAACGAACAAACCACGGCAATGAAACATAATTAATATTTTAGAAAGTGCGCCCTAGAGGGCTATAGTGGACTAATTTAAACGGATGCAATGGCCATTGCTCCCAAATCCATTAATATGCTTTATGCCTTCCCTTATAGGGGCGAGTTTTGAGGCATTTCAGCCGCTTGAGTCTATACAACCATCCAATTTAAGTCGTTTTAATTTAAAGCCCTCATAATACGTAAAACGAATAAAGCCCCTTTAACGTGTTACTATCATTAAAATAAGCAAAATATAAATCAGCTGCTCCATACATTACTACCCGGTGAATATTCTTTCATGCTAAAGTGGCTTTATTCGTTAAGTACCTATGAGGGCTTTGAAATTAAAACGACTTAAATTTGATGATGTAGAATAATTTTTTATTACAAATTCAAACCACGTTCACAATTTCTAACCCTACCTTATATTGATTCAAAACATTATTCAGGTCAGGTCAGTTCCCTCAAGTCGTTTCAGAACATTATTTTCAAATTGAATCAATAGATGGCGCTGGGAGTCGATTACATCGCGCAAGTATCTCGTTTTATTTAGAATTGGATTTATCCGAGTATTAAGGTTTACTCGAATAGTACTCAGAGAGTATTGATTCGTTTTCCAAATGCTGAGTGAGATAATTGTTTTATTGAAAACACATGTACAAATACACCTATTTCATGGCTAAAACGACTGAAGTCCAAATGCACTCGAGTTAAATTTTGTCATTTACATATATAAAGTGTTTGTTACATCTCTACCCTCCCTGGACCCTCAAGCAATGGATCACAATAGATTAATTTAGTTCTCGAATGGCTTCCTAGCATAACGTCCTAAGACCATCCTACGATGATGGAGACCAATATGCTAGAAATATTAATTAGATTAATAGTGTCCTTTACAGGGAACTTATACATGACTTTTTGGATTAAAAAACTAATTATTATGAATTAGGATCGAAAAAAAAATAAATAATAATAAATTGAGACAACATCACATACATTGTCCTGGTCCCAAACTAAGGTTTTCCCTTGTACTACGGAAACCAGAAACAACGAAGAAAATGTAACTGGTGACAGCATTTCAAAATATTATGGAGTTTCATTTGTATCTAGAGATTATTATGAGCAGAAATCGAACCTGGAAAAAAAAATACTATTTTTCTTTTCCAATCTAGTCAACTATTCAGTCATTCTAAGATCTTACCAGCTGAAGTTCTAAATCTAAATCAAAAGTCTCTCCAATATCGCATTTTCACTTCAACAACCCCAATTCAAATGCATTCACTTCCATAATCCGCTTGGAAGCAACGCCAGTGTCTCTTACTAGTCCATTGCCGAACTTTAATGAAACTTTACCTTAGACGTGTATCAATACTCTATTTAATATACATCTCAAGTTTCCAAGACTGACTTTGCATAAATCGATGCATTTTCTATGCGCATAATTTAGATTAACTTGCTGTTCGATTTTGAGCTTTCGTGTCATCGTAATAAGGAGGATATGACTACCTACTACTCTTAGTATCACAGTGTATAGATTACTAGTAGTTCGACTTATGAACTCACAAAAGTTATAGCACACCAGATCAGGAGAACTACTCTAGTTCAGGAGAACTAGAGTATGAATCCCATGAGTAGGAACTCATGGGATTCATACTCACACATAAACACATGCCACTGTAGGGCAAACAGGCATCTATCATAGAAATCAAGGTCATCGCATACTCAGCTGCATCATCATCATCATTCCAGCCAATAGACGTCCACTGCTGGACATTCCCCCATTTCTCCACACAGATTGTCCTGTGCTACCCGCATCCTTGGATGCGGGTAGCACAGGACACACACACAGGATTGCGGGAGTCCCTTGGGACTCCCGCAATCTTCACTAGATCGTTGGTCCACCTTGTAGGGAGCCTGCCACGGCTGCAACCTCCTGTACGCCGCCTTCACTCAAGGACCTTTCCTCCCCAACGGCCGTCTGTTCTCCTCGGAATGTGCCCCCATTGCCACTTCAGCCACGCAATTCTTTGGGCTATGTCTGCAACCTAGTATGTTACGCTACTCGTATTATGATGGAATGAAAAAAAAAAAGTCTCTGTAAGTTGTCGAAATAAAGATTTTTCATTTTTCATTTTCATTATGATGGAATTAAGCTTGATCACCTTGCCTAATGAGCTAGTGATTATAGCTCTATTCGAAAAATTCGAAACATAAGTAGTTACTTTTCGCTTGACCCGAGACCCCGAAACCTCAAAATTCTAGACCAATAAGGTGTTCGGATCGACACCAGCAGCTTATCTCTACAATCAGCCATGTTCTCAGAAGACACCCCAACCCGTAGAAGCATCATGTATTACTACTGTAAACCGTTACACTGTATTTTAGAGGGTAAAGTTAGAATGCATTAAAAGTTAGCAAGCGGTCACTGCTCCGCTTGCAGAGGGATTCCTGGCTGAAGTTTTCGCATTACCGGTGTGATCAGTTCCCGATACAATGGGAAGGTCTAATATTTCTCCGGAGATGGCCAGTTGGAACTAGTAGTGTGGTAGCTGTTATACAGGGTGTATCTGTGAACATGTACAACCTTTAACCACGTGTTTTACATGGGAGAGTCACGCTTCCGGAATGGGCCGGCTCGACCGGGATACCACGGCTTCACAGAAGACCAGCGTGAAGCAGCGCCTGCTGCTAGCTTCGCCGAGTGAGTGAGGGTAACGGAGGCCCCCTGGGGGGAAAGGGGGTTCAAAGTTGTCAACGCATTTGTGATTCTACTGGTGTTGCAGGTGTCTATTAGATGGGTGGCAGTAATCGCTTACCATCAGGTGATCTGTCTGCTCGTCTGCCACCTATCACGTAAATGACCTTCACTTCGCGATGTAGGGAGCTAACCTTCTGTATTGTATGTGTGAAAAGCCCGCGTTGTTCTCACAGCCATCTATCAAAATTTGTATCAAATTGCCTCAAACAAAATGACCATCGAATCATGTTTCAAAGTTATCCTAAATCGTTCGCGATTCTGTTCAAATTAGGCCGGAAAGTTGTTTGCTTCGCAAAGTCAATTTTCCCACAAACTCTTTGGTGAATGGAATTGTCCTCGGTAAAGTATCTTGCGATCTCTGGAGTCAATAACTTTGTTGCAACTTACTCAATGAATGGAAGAGAAAAAGGTTAGGTATATTTTGGTGTTTTCTTATTCCTTTTGATATACCTAGTTAATCATGTCTATTGCCCAGCTAACGACAATTTGTATTTAACAAATTTTGTTAGACTTTGTTTTGTTTTGTTTGTTGATTTTTCAGTTTTAATTTTATGTTCTCGTTGCCAGCCTGTGTGTGAGTGCGTAATAAATATTTTTATAAAAGTATCTTTATTTTATTTTTCCTGGCTGATATTTCGGCCAATGTTTTACCCGGAAAAACAACAATGTACAGAATCTCTTTGGCACCTAATTTTTTACAAACTAATCATTGTTTGTCCAGCTAGGTACCCAATATTTTGGGACTCGTTTTATTCATTTGTAATTCAAAACCCTTTTTTTTTTTGTTGATTTTTCCATTTGTGATTGTCTATGAAGGTACCTATGCATTGTTTTTTTTTTTCAAAGTTTAATTTCATCATAAGCTCAAATTCTTATAGAATTACGCAATAGGATATTGGGATCTTACTTACTAGATATAAGCACAAAGTAGGGTGCTAGCCATCCACTATCACGAAGAGTTGGGCCGAGTTTCCGCAGCGCCGGCCAAAGTTCACGGTATGCGACTATTATGCACTACAGCTGCACAAGTTTGCAAGTAGCCTGCGCTTAGTAAATAGAACTATGGACATGCTGTGTGCAAAGTTAATAAACAGCCAAGATATAGGTAGCGCACAAGTGTATGCGCACACATAGGCGACAAGTGCACTTTTTTATGTAATAGTTGGCAGACGAGCAGATGGATTACCTGAAGGTAAGCGATTGACGCCGCTCATAGAATCGTCAACACTATTGAAATCATAAGCGCGCTGCCAACCGTATGTAAAGCCTCCGTACCTCTCTCCCTCAGCGAAACATAGCATAGGCGCTGCTCTGCTCTTCTGTGAGGTCGTGGTTATCACTCCGTCGAGCCGGCCCATTCATGCCGACGCGTGGCTCTCCCACCAATATATCTCACGCTGAACGTTAATAAACCTATACGACACCAAATCTGCTTTTCCATAAAGTTTATTAAAATAACAATCAGAGCTCTACGGTCCAAAATGAACCCTCAGACTAACGAGAATACTTCAATAGTTGTTGGCGAGAGGCGCAAGCTTACAAGACTGAATAGTCGAACCACTCGCCTCCAATAGTGTTGCTCGAAATCAGAGTTAGGTAGTCTTGCATTTTTGCAAGATTAATAACGCTAAATAGTTCAATCAGCAAGACAAAGTCAACAAGGCTGCGCTCTGTCAAGCGAGCTTACCGAGAAGCACCCGGTAGGACGCCCCAGATATGGCTGGATGAACCAGGTCAACAAGGATCTTGGTCACCTTCAAAGACTGGATAGGCAAGAGCTGGCTAAAAATAGAGCGGAGTGGCGAATTCTCGTGTCGGAGGCCAAGATCCTCTTCGGGTCGCCGAGCCAGCGTAGTATTAAGAAAGGAAAAGTCGGGATAGCCACTTCACTGGCCTTAGATTCTCGTACTCGTAAACCTACCGCCAAGAAAGAAGAACTACCCAATTCTAGCAAAACTAAGACTAATGCTGCAAGAGTTAATAAACCTCGTTACAGCTTAATATTTACTTGTTACAGCTGTGCCTTAGTCCCTATGGCCTCGTACAAGTATACCTTTAGGAGGCTAAGTATTGTTAGCCTCAAATACAGCGATCTCAGCCTCAAAAAATACTAATTAATTATTAAACCAACCAACACCAGCTGCTGGCACGGACCCCCCGATCCGTGCTAACGCTGCAGTTGCTGCCGCACCACCTCGGCATCAACATACGAAGGGGAATAAGCGAAGGTGACACCAACATTGTGTCCACCGAAGACCAAATGCAGTGATGAGGGCTTCATTAAAGTTGAGAAGAAGAAGAGGAAGCCCACCAGCCGTAACCACCGTGGTACTGCACCGATTGGACCTGAACGCTTGCTGCAACCAGAGACTCACACTACGCAGCTGTATGTGTCCCGGTTACACTGGTCTACGAAGGTCGAGGGAGTCGTAGATTACGTGCGCAAAAAGTCCAACTGGACGCTGAGGGTCGAGCGCTTGGAGTCTCGCCACAAAGTGAGCTTCAACTCGTTTGTGGTGCGAGTGCCGACCCACTCTCTGGCGACTTTTATGAAGGAGGACTTCTGGCCGTCTTCCGCAAGTTTCGAGGACGGCTGCCAGCAGATTCTACGCACCACAAGTGATAAAAATAAAATAAATAAAATATAATATGTATGTTAGACTATAAGGTATCTATTATATGGGCCAATGAAATGTTTCAAAATGTTCTTGTTGCCTGAAATAAATGGATTATTATTATTATTATTATTTATTATTAAACAAAACTATACCTTGTAACTCGCTGGCTTACTCACCCTTTCCCATAAAAAAGTGTATAAATCTGACTAAGATTAATTTGACCCGTAATCAAACTAAACTACTTACTTAATTGCTAAAAAATTTACAACTAAACAATAGTTAGCTTTACCATTCTAAGGCTTTACCACTATTTATTCATATTATAACCAATGAACTGTCACTTTGACAATAACTATGAAGTTAACTATAGTCAATACTACGGACCAAAAAACCGGCCTTTAAAGCGGTTCCCGTTTTTTCCTTGCAATTTCCCATCACTATTCATTACGCGGATTTCATAATTGTTATAGTTGGAGCTAAAACTGCTATTGTACATCCAGTTTGCTCGCTAGCGCCGCTTAGGGACGCACGTATGGCTTAAACTGTCTGTAATCTGCTGTAATCTGCGAATGGATGTACTAATTTAACTTTTTAAATAAAATCTGGAAGAAGAAAGAAACAAAGGAATGTAACAAAACTGTTTAAGTAGTTGAAACGTTTTGGAACTGGTGTAAAAAAAAGTTTAGTAAATAGCCTTGCCGAAAAATACTGGCCACTATTTATGGCTGTTCAAAAAGTTGACAAACGGTTTATATAACATAAATTTGATGATGTTAGAAAATGTTTGCATGGTAGGTATGTAGTGCTAGTAAAGATTAGAAAAAAACTGTTAGTGAACAAATTCTAACAATAGGTCCTACCATTTCCTAGATATCGGTTTTGTTGATCGTATCGACAGAGAACCGAAGACAATGACATAGCTCACAGTAGGTACTTATTAGCTAGCTGAAATGGCAGTATGCTGGCCATATCAGCAGCCAAACTCACAACCGCTGGGGTTCACGAGTTCTGGATTGGAGACCACGTCTCGGTAAACGTGATGTGTGACGCCATCAAGCCAGCATTGGAGTGACGATCTGCGCAAGATGGCTGGCAAGAGATGGATGCGAGTAGTGAAAAATCGATTGGAGTGGCGAACATTGGGAGAGGCGCATGTCCACTGTGGACTGCAACAGGTTGATGATAAAGTCAATGCTAGATGTACATGATCGTTTAGGTGTCTGTGGTTTTACCTTCTAAAAAAGACCTATTTCTAAGTACGTACAGCCACACATCAAAGTACCTATACAAAACTGACAAATTTCCTCATTTCATTCACACCTTTATGTCAAACGCGTTTGGTTCAATATCAATTGAGGAAATTTGACAGATTGTGATAACCTGATGTGTGGCTGTCTGTACCTCGAACACAAAAACTTTGCGGAACACTAGTCTAGACTGTAAACTATCCTTTCCCAACCCGTAACTCAGTCCCTTTTTCGTTCTTTTTCAAGTTAGCAACAGAAATAAATAATTCCTACTCGTTTTCAGAAGCAGACCAATTGTCGAAATGACTCAACATCAATTTAAAAGTTCGCAACTTTCTCTTTATCGCTGAATCTGCACCCGTCGCGCGATTTAACGGTTTTATCGAAAAAAGATATCTTTTATAGTTTCAATGTTTTTTTTTCCTTTATAATTGGACGCTTTTCAAAGTTAAAATGAATGTTGTTTTTAATTTTTGCTTAAAGTTTGAAATGAACAGCTTTCAGAAGATGTAACGTTTCAACGAAACAATTTAAACTTTGGGAATAAGATTGATGACGTTTTATCTATTACTAGCCAAAGATTTAAATCATAGATATGCCCTGACACCTAAAAACGAGGCAATATTTTGATGACATGACATATGCGTGTCATCGAAAGTCACTATCTATGAGGATAAAATACGGTCAGCAAAATTTTCATACTGGGAACTAAAAATAAAACAATTCCTAAATTTAAAAGCAATTTTATTTGTAGGACATTTTATTTCTAAATGTTACACTACATTTATCTATTTATTCAAATAAATTACTCTAATCACAAAGCGAATATCGGGTGTGATCACCAAACCGCATAAAGGGTGGTGATTATGCCTAATCCCATCATAGTAGCTATGACTTGATTTCTATGATAAAGGCCTTACCTTACTATTCCTTAAGAAAAATTATGAGTAATATCTACTATAACTTAATAATTAATTAATAATGTAACACAACCCCACATTAAAATGTCCTAACTCCGTACTAAGTAGCTTAAGCACTTGTGTTATAGAATAAGATAACAGAAGAAACACAAATATAATACTTTTTACTTTACGCCGACCTAGGGAAGTCAAATAATATAAAAAATATAAATCATTTTCTTTGAAATGAGAAGAGAAAATTCGACTAATTGTCCAGGTAACCAGTATTCATCCCTTCGATCCCGCTGGATAACTTTGATCAATTTTTCTTTTAAACGCGGATCTTGCGGAAATCTAAAACAATAAAAGTTCACTTAAAAATAATACGTAATTATCTATTTGCATGTATATTGATTTCTAGTCGAAATAAAATTGCTATTTTATATTTGACCGCTATTAAAACAATGCCTATCGAAACTGCTGACGCTACCGTACTTTTCCCGATTATTGTAAACCATTAACAAATGAGCTGTTATCAACTGAGTTTTGAGTACTACAGCGGGTCTAAGTATATTGGCCACCGAGATAATGAAGGTGTCTCGTTTCGTCTCACAGTAATTGCCAATACTACTCTCTCTGTCACGCGCAGGCCGATCAGAGTTTGATGTTTTGTCAACAAAATAAAATAAATTAAATTATTGATGAAATATAAATACTTACGAGTAAAATGTTACACCATTCGCTTTATTTGAATTTGTAGTATTTTTCTTGCACAATAAAAAGGCACATGAAGGCATTTTGAGTGCTTTTTCCTGTCAAAAATCCAGACAGCCGTATCGTACGACTGTCACCGAGTGCAAACGGCAACTAATTCGTGCTAATCCCAGTTGAGCAAAACTAGGTTATTTGAGGTGCGACTCAAATCGGCGCGGTCAAAGTATGGCGAGGGCATATCTATGATTTAAATCTTTGTTACTAGCCCTCACTTCGTTTCGCGAGTTATTTTTCTATTAGTTCCAAACGTAACCAATAGATGGCGGTGGGTATCAATTACATCGCGCAACTGTTTCCTCTTTATTCAGATAAGGTACCTACTAATATACCTTTTCTTTTTAACCGACTTCAATTGGAAGAAGACTCTCAATTTGGCTGTATGTTCTCTTCAAAATCAACTGGTTTATAAACAGAGATGTGAAAAATAATTTAGTAAAAGTATTTAAATACAAAATGCAAATGCATAGTTGGTAGCACTATTTCAAATAGAAATACAAAATAGTTTTGAATAAAAGTACCTATTTAAATACAAAATGCAAAATACGTATTTTTAAAATAGGTTTTGAAAATAAAATACATTGTTAAGCATAACCTTTTATTTATTGAACTGATTTTAAAACTAGTATTTGTTCAAAGAGTTCATCTTTCATGTTTCGCCTATGGGGCCTCATAATCTTTCCACCAAATGAAAATAGTCGTTCTACAGGGGCAGAACTCGGTAAGCAGGTATTATATTAAAGGAAGAGTTTTTTTACAGTAGGATACTTGTTCATGGATTCTAAGGTATTGTCTTCATCTTTTAAATATTGTAGTGTTTCCAGATCTATTGTGGTTGTATTAACATTATCACTGGCTGCTGAAGAATCAGAGTCCGCAACAAACATATAATGTTGGCATTATTCTTTGATCAATGAAGTACAATGTACTTTTTTAATCTGAGGCATTATTGTTCTATGTAGTTGACAAATGACAATGACAACACTACGATCACGGTCAGTGCGTTCATAAATAAGAAAATCATGGATTTAAGAATGAAAAATTGTACAAATGAATTAAAAATGCAACGAAACTATTTTGTATTTTATAAATACTAAATATTCACATAGAGAATTTCAAATAAAATACAAAATACATTTAAAAAAAAAGTATTTCAAATATAAAATAAAAATACGTATTTTGCATTTTGTATTTGCATTTGAAATATTTGTATTTCAAATAATTCACATCTCTGTTTATAAATTATTATCAATCAACGAGAAAACTTGATTAATGACAGGCAACGAAAACCAGATAATGAGGCGATTAAAAAACGCCTTCTCATTCCACTTCGAGGATTATTCTAGTATTTGCTAGTACCTACCGTTTATCCCCTACTAGGTAGTAGTGACTAAAATACTTCATAGAATGGGTATAACGGCAGCAAATTATTATTTTTTTCTGAAGAATTAGTTACAGATTTAGTCTGAAGCTCTCGCAGATCATTTTCGACCAACAGGGCGTCGGTCCATCGGTCGCCTCAGCCTCAGGAATACTTTCTTTACGAGACGATCCTCGTCCAGTCTCTCAAGTACCTTACCTTACCTAAAAATGTATCTCTGAGTGCGCTAAGTGAGAACTGATCTGTAGCCTTACCATGAGTTTGAAATACAATCCTCGCTATCGAAAACTATCGCTTTGTCTCTTTCATTGTGATGCATTTGAAAGAGACAGAGCAATAGTTTACGTTATGTCAGTTTTAGATGTCAACTCATTGTAGCGCTACTGAACTGAACTGACCCTATTAGGAGTTACAAAAAAGGCCTACGACCCATTTAACACAAGGTTTTAAGGCCTTTACAAAAACGTGTAAGACCTTTAAGACCACTTAAAACTACACAATAAAGACGGTCTTAACCAACGTAATCGTCGGAACCCTTTTCATTTCCAAACTAAGTAAATCTAGTCTCGGGACTTAGGAAGCGTGTCCATAATCCCCACACATAGTCCCGCCCCATTGTTCCTTTTGTTCAGAACTAGGCAACAGTAATCGCAGCTTTGCCTGGAAATAACTGGGTCATTCTTCAAGATCTAACTTTCGTGGCAGCCCTCAAAATCCAAAATTAACGTCAGTATCATACCGATAGTCGGTATGTTTTAAGATACTAACGTCAATATCCTTCGACTGTCCCACGTACACTGTCGAAAGTGAAAATTCGTATTACTTATAGTTTTATTTTTAAAATAACGCAATTTTTCTGTTTCTAGGTACATACACTATCGAAACAGGACAGTCGATGTGGAAGACTTTTTCCATCGTCGATATTATAGAGGTTAATATCATAGTCTACGTCAAGGCTTACCTACAGACAGGTAAACCAAAAACACGAAACACTGGCGCGATGTAATCGACTCTCAGCGCCATCTATTGATACTGGTGTCACTTAATTAACGAAACGAAGTTGACGGCGAGTACCTAAATAAAATAACTTTTAACTTACATTTTAGGATTCTGATGTCAAATTCGCAGTAATATTGGAGTTGAGGACGAAAGCGTTGCGTCCGCCCACAGACACCCGCACCGCCAGTAGATTCACAACTCACTCGACGAAATGCAGCGCAGGCGCTGCTTCACGCCGGTCTTCTGTGAGGCCATGCTATCACTCCGGTCGAGCCCGCCCATTCATACCAAAGTGTGGCTCCCGCACGTTTGAAAGTTAGATCCCGAAGAATGGCCCGATACCGTCCACACTTCTAGGCAAACAGGCATCTTCTAGCGTAGGTACGCGTATCATCCTAGACCTCGTCACTTTCCATCAGGTGCGATTGTGGTCAAGCGTTTGCCTATATCTAATAAAAAAAATACTAAGAAATTTTGCTCCTATGTTTTTAATGCGGTCAGCTAAGGAATAAGTAGAACTGCTTGCCAAAGTCTGTGTTCCCTGATCATTATACCTAATCTGAATATCTTGAACAATCATCTATTTAGGCAAACGCGTAAAATCCTAGACCTATAATAACTACACAGCAACATTGTGTACGAATGAGAAATCGAGTTCCAGCAGTAAATCCTCGTACACAAGATAAATAAATCTAATCGATTCCACATTCATCCGCTAGGTTTGCTGAGTCCCCGGTTTAATGGACGCACGACGATGAACCATCGAATATCAGTAAAAAACCGATGGAAACATAAGGAGGGAAAAGTGAGACGTGCCCTCGCTATGCTTCTGCATGAAAAAGCTCGGCTGGAGTGATACAACAGCATCAAAGAAGACCGGCGTGAAGCAGTGAGTGAGGGTACCGAAGGCTCCAGCATTTCATAGGGAGGAAATGGGGTTTGAAGTTAGGCAAAAACGACCGCCAGTAGATGGACGTCAGTTCTACAGTAGGTAGCGGATTTTTCACAAACGATACCCCATTAGGTAGGTTCTTCTTACTTGGCGGTCAGGCCCGCCACCAGCTGTTTCAGCGCCCGCGTGCAATACCGATTATGCCGCCCTAGTCTCCCTAAGTACTAAAGCTAAGCTACTGCTGAGAAGTCGCTCAATGTGCCGCCTCCCTGGGCGTGCCTCGCGCGTGCCACGCACGCGTTGCACGCCCGCTTACGGGGGCCCTGTTGGCGGTAAATCTAGAACAAGATTGTTATCGGGTCTTAGTAATGGTTAAGATCTGTGTGTTTTCAACTTTTGGCGTGGTGCCCAAAAGAATCCTCCCACAGTTCCTCTATAATGCGTTTCCGCATAGCTTTTCATTTGGGAGTATTTTTCATTCTTTACTGTTGCATCCATTTACTGCTACCTATAAATACTCATCAACATGCATACCCACCATGCAGAGTATACTTATTTGTAAACATTTACATCCGTTTATCCGAGTAGCCGAAGATCGATCAGAGTGTGAGCATTTGGAGAGGCCTACGTAAAACAGTGGACTGCAACAGACTGACGATGAAAAAAACATCCCTAACTACGTCTTCTACTAACTGGTTATGATTGGACTAGTTCCGCTGTTAAATGGTTGCGAAGGTCAGACGGCAGTCAATTGTTACCTAATTACCCTGAGTCATGGTCTAAGCGTACATCATCATCATCAGCCTGTTGCAGTCCACTGCTGGACGTAGGCCTCTCCAAATACTCGCCACTTTGATCGATCTTCGGCGAGCCAGCCCTCTTACGCAGATCGTCACTCCATCTGGCTTGGGGTCGTCCTACACTATGTTTACCAAGACGCGGTCTCCACTCCAGTAGCGCTACCATGAGTTGACATCTAAAACTAACATAACGTAAACTATTGCTCTGTCTCTTTAAAAATGCATCACAATGAAAGAGACAAAGCAATAGTTTTCGATAGGTAGCGAGGATAGTATTTCAAACTCATGGTAAGGCTACAGAACTCGTTTACCCTAACGGTAAGCGTACCCCGGGCTCTAAAGCAACAACTTTGGACTATACTGGGAATTTTATACGAAGAATTTCATGCTGGTCACCCTAAGCTAACTCGGTTTTAATAGTTAGTTCCCGGTGACGTCTCGAGGCATTCTAATAAAGGATTAACCGAGGCACTGGAGCGGAGTCAACCGATCTCCTTTATATCCTTATTAAGGTATAAATTATGTGCACCTGCTTTTAGAATGGTTTCAGATTAGCCTATTTTCCGACCGTAAGTAAGTAGGTACACCTTACGGTCGTTTCAGCCAACAAGCGTGTGTTAAAAACTCGCTTCAAAAGACCCGGAGACCTATTCTTGAAGATCCGCATTTTTGAATCATTCGAAAACGAGCGTTTTGCAACGAGTGGTATAAATCACTCGTTTCCGTGAAGCGAGTGGACGCATTTACGTCAACGTGAAACTAGTTAACACTATACTTTGGCAAGCTTAGCGAGTGATTTCAAAAATAGGGAAAATTATGAATCATGCGATTCACGAGACGACGTGACTTGCAAAACAAGTAATCCAGATAGCAAGCGAGCTTGCTGCAAACTTGATTTTTAGATTGTCACGTCAAACATGAAAAATCAAGTTTATGACAAAATTTGCTGTAAGCTTGTTGATTAAGGTATGATGTTTCAAGGCTTTGATAATTTTGAAGCAAAGTTCGACCGCAAATATAAAATTGTAATGCTATGTATTTGTACTAGATTACCAAGTTATTTGTGCGGTTCAGGGAACGAAACGAACTCTGTGCATTTTGTTTAGCAAAGCAAACCGCAAATCATCATCAGCAACCCACGTTCGTCCACTGCTGGACATAGGTCTCCCCTAATGCACGCCACCGCTCCCGATTTTCGGCCACTCTCATCCAGCTCACTCCAGCCAGCCTTCGAATGTCGTCATCCCATCTTGTAGCAGGGCGTCCAAAACCTTATGTACCTTGGGGCCTGGACAATAATTGTGATATTACACCTTCGCATAAACCTATCCGCCATTTGACGACCCGTTTAGCGCCATGGTTTGAGCGCCGGTTGAGACGTAAGGTCGCGGGTCCGATTCCCGCACCACACAAATGTTTGTTGTTGAAACAGATATTTGTGTTGGGTCTGGGTGTGTAGTACCTTCGTTGTTTCTGGTTTCCATAGCACAAGGAAAAACCTTAGTTTGGGGCCAGGACCA
>CM026291.1:12238857-12301866 GCA_014851415.1 Cnaphalocrocis medinalis | reverse complement strand
CATGCAATTTGACTGATATTTATGTGAATAATTCTGACTATACCTATTATTATAATGGTTATTTGTAAGACTTGATCTCTTTTTATTATTGACTTGATTATACCTTGACCTGTTAGTATTACAATTCAAAATATGTTGAGAGGTTCTCCTATAAATTACATTATTCTGATCTTTGACAAGATATGACCTTGGTAAATTAGTTTTACTCATAATAATACCTTTTGTCCATATTATATCTTTGGGATTCTTCTTAAATAAAATACTTTGACCTTCTTCGAAGACTTGACTGGGCTTACAATTTCGATTGTAGTATAAACTTGTCTTTAATTGTTTACTGACTTTGTTATCTATGTATTCAGAGAATCGAACAACTTTAGGTTTAAGATTTTTAGTATTAGTCGGTATTTTAGTTCTTAGCTTTCTTGACATCGTAACCCTCTCCCTTCTTTCCACTTAGCAAGCCATCGCGCTCCCTCGAAGAACAAAGTCTGATCGCCTATATTCTGACTGATTTGTACTATGAATTGAAGTTTGACTTGGAGACTTATCATTAGCATTTCCTTTTGTTACATAATAACTTAAAGTACTATACTGTTCATCATCACTACTAGAATAATCATCCTTTTCTAAAAATGAATTGTTAGTTTTTGTTGACATGCAATTTGACTGATATTTATGTGAATAATTCTGACTATACCTATTATTATAATGGTTATTTGTAAGACTTGATCTCTTTTTATTATTGACTTGATTATACCTTGACCTGTTAGTATTACAATTCAAAATATGTTGAGAGGTTCTCCTATAAATTACATTATTCTGATCTTTGACAAGATATGACCTTGGTAAATTAGTTTTACTCATAATAATACCTTTTGTCCATATTATATCTTTGGGATTCTTCTTAAATAAAATACTTTGGACCTTCTTCGAAGACTTGACTGGGCTTACAATTTCGATTGTAGTATAAACTTGTCTTTAATTGTTTACTGACTTTGTTATCTATGTATTCAGAGAATCGAACAACTTTAGGTTTAAGATTTTTAGTATTAGTCGGTATTTTTAGTCCTTAGCTTTCTTGACATGAGTAATTCGGCTGGTGACTTATTACAATCAGTTTTAGACGTAGTTCTGTTAATGCAATAATCCAGTAAAATAATCTGAACCTGATTCTTCACATTTTTCTAAAAATGTTTTTTATTATTTTTACAGATACTTCTGCCAAACCATTGGATCTAGGAAAATGAGGACTAGAAGTAATATGTTCTACATCCCATTCCTTGAGAAAATTTTTGAAATCTTTTGAGTTAAATGGGGGACCACCATCCACTAACCTAATTGGTACAGGAATACCATGACGTGCAAAAAATGATTTTAGTTGAAATATCACAGAATTACTAGTAGAATTATTATTTAAGTATGCAAGTTCTATGTAATTCGAATAAAAATCTACTACTACTAAATATTTCTTATTTTTATAATCAAATAAATCAGTAGCTACTTTTTGCCATGGAAAGATTAGGCTGTTCATGAAATAAAATAGATTCTTTTGTTTTTATTTGGTCTATACATCATACAAGATTCACATTTACTTACATGAGTCTCAAATCCTGATTATATTTGGCCAATAAACTAATCCTCGAGCAAGGTTTTTTTGTTTTTTCGATACCCATATGACTCTCATGTAACTCTGAAAGAATACTAGGTCTTAATGATTTTGGAATAATGACAGAATTATTTTTGAATAAAATATTATTTACTACATGAATTTCATCTCTAATATTCCAATAAGGTAAAACAATAGGATCACAATGTTGTCTAGACTTAGGCCATCCTTCTTAAAATATTCAATGATTTTTTAAATGAAATATCCGATAGAGAATGAGATATAATTTTTTCTAATTTTTCCTTAGCGATATAAAGATTTGAAGTTAATAAATTACTTGACATTCAATATTTGAATACAATTCATTAAAATCAGTTTCATCTATTTCTGTTTTATTTATTGTTGCACGAGATAGTGTGTCAGAGACATACATTTCTGAGCCTTTTTACATACAGAAACTATAAGATCATATGATGAATTGCTATCATCAGTCTTTGTAATCTAGCAGGAACATCGAGAGTGATTTTTTAAATAATGTGACAAGTGGTTGATGATCTGTTCTACTTGTATTGTCTTTCCATAAATGTATTGAGAAAATTGTTTTACAACCAAAAACTATGGCAAATAATTCTTTTTCTATTTGTGCATAGTGTTCTTGTGACTTATTCAATGATTTAGAAGCGTAAGCTATAGGGTGTTTTTCATGAATATTACTGCACCTACTGCATTCTTTGAAGCATCTACAGACATCTTACTGGCTTTTTGACATCATAATGAATTAAGTTGGAGATTGACCATATTAATGATTTTAATTTATAAATTGTTGGTCATGGTCTCGGTCCATTGCCAACATTTTTCTTTTTTAATAATCTCTTAAATATTGAGGTTTTCTTCAGATAAATTAGGAATGTATGAACCTAATAATTTACCATACCTAGGAATCGTTGTAGCTCCTTTATATCTTTAGGTTTAGGCATTTCAATGATCGCTTCAATCTTGGATTTTGTCTGGGAAATACCATGTCTATCAAAAATATGACCTACATATGAAATTTGTGGTAAACTAAACGGACATTTAGATTTATTAAATTTAAGATTACCTCCTGAGCTTTTTTAAATAATCTTTCAAGATTTTCATCATGAATTTTTGAGTAGCTCAATATACTAAAATATCATCCACAATAAAATAACTCCTGGCAAGTCCTGAAATATATCATTCATTACTCTGTGAAATATTTCTCCACTTGAATTTATACCATATGGACAGTCTTAAAAAATTTATATCTACCAATTGTGTATTGAATGTAGTGAGTTTACTGCTTTTCATTATCAAGTTTTAACATCCAGTATCCTGAGTTTGCATCTAATTTTGAAAATACTGAGCTCCTGAAACTTTTGATCTTAAATCATCAAATGTAGGATAAGGATATAATTGGTCTTTATAATAGCTTTATTGAGATTTCTAGATCTAAACATAAACGAAGGGTTTTATTAGGTTTTTTCAACTGGAACAAAAGAATTTACCCATTCAGTTGGTTCGTTAATTTTTCTATAACCTTTAGTTTCTCCATTCTATCTAATTCTTCCTTTAATTTGTCATGAAGTGCATATGGTATTCTCTAACTGGACATATCTTAGGTTGATAGATGCATCTACTTCTAAATGAACTTCTGTAGGTAAACATCCTAATCCTTCGAAGGTGTTAGAGTATTTGTTAATACATAGTTGTACTGACCTTGGTTTGTTGTTATTATCAATATTAGCGATTGATGTTTCATGCTCATGCAATCATTAGTAAGTTGGAACAGTCGTTCACTATACAAGTTTCGTCGAAGTCCTCCATCCAATTATAGTTTTACATTATCTTTTTACAACTATAAAATAAATATAAGCATTAGTTTGATTTCCATTGACAATACAATTTTAACACTTGCCTATGTTTTTCAATTAATTGACCAGAGAAAGTAAAAATTCTATTATTCGTTTTGCGAATAGGAATGTTGATTATTTCTATTTTGTTTATTTTATACAAAGTACTTTCAGAAATCACATTAACATCTGCACCGTATCTATTTGACATGGAATACAATAATCAAAAATCTAAATATTCATAGACCAATTATTCAAGTTTTTAGACTCATAGATTTAATGATAAATCATTATTGATACATCTCACCGCAGAGTTCACCGGAAGTCCTTTGTTGGTGTTGCTTTTACACATTTTTGCAAATGGTTAGGTTTTTTGCAATGAATACAACTTTTTCCTAATGCTGGGCACTTGTGTCTATGTATTTGACCAACCTTTTTCCACAATTTTTCCAATTTTTGACCTGAAAAATGATTCCTGGAAAAAGAATTGTTCGAAGAATAATTCTTGTTTCTTGTAGTCGACGAATTTTCTACTAATTGATCTTGGTCTCTCTTGATGGTGATGAATCTAATCAATGGTCTTCTGGGTCTTGACATTTTTTTCATGGTTAATTGAATTAATTTCCTTGAAATCCCTGATGAATATTTTTTTCTTTGTCAGTCGCAGGTAGTTGTGAAGATCTTTCTTGAGATAATTCCAATTCTTCGAAAATTGAATTGCTTCATTAATGTCATTGAAATTTTCCTGTATAATCTTTCCTTGATGTATTTATTTCTAATGCCAATCACAAACATATCTTTCACCAATGATTCTTTTAGGGAAGATAGATCACAACTTTTTGATAAATTGTTTAGGGTAGTGCAATATTCATCTAATGATTCGTCATCTTTTTGATATCTAGTGAAGAATTTGTATCTTTCCACAGTCGTATTTTTGCAGGGATTAAATTTCTCATCAAATTTCTTTATTACATCATCTAATTTCACTATAGTTCTGTCCAGTCCAAATGAATTGAATATGTCGATACCATCCTCTCCAATAGAATTTAAAAATAAGGCTACTTTTTTCTTCTCCGTTAGGTCGTCAAAATCATGAGCGTCATAATATATTAGGAATTTCTCTTTCCATCTCGTCCAGTTATCATAATTATTGATATTTTGTCCATTTTTGCCACTTCCGTTTGAAATATTCAACGGTTTTATTGTATTTGATAAAAGAAATTTCTGTACCTTGTCAGTCATTGTAGTCGTGTGTCCTTTCTTGCTTTTCTTCAGCACCACGATGACACCATATTTGGATGGCTTACTGGACGAGATATATAAACTAATTGTTGTAGTCTGATCACCTGATGGTACCTGACTTTTTTTTTTGTCGCTGGCAACACTAAGCGTACACGTCATCGCCAGCTGATAATATTTTTAATTCTAAAATAATGTAAATCATCAAAATATGTACTAATTTGTGTATTATTGATTAAGATAACTAACCATGATTAGTGTGGCGCAAGACCGTGGATTTAGTATTTCCTGGAATTCATACGGTATTGTTCCAACCAATCGTCAAGTGAACGACGTAGAATTCAAACCTACAACGGATATTACCGGGGAGTAAAGTGTTATTTTTTAATTTAAACATTTATTCTTCAATGTGTAACGATAAATACCGTCAGACTCGAATGTTTGACTAAATTAGTGCAAACAATAACCTCGAACGGCAACCTACGGGCGGTCCGTACCTACCTACGAGGGATAACAAACAGGTTATCTACCGCTCCATTTGTCACGTATTACAAGTTCTCAGTGCTAATATCGTATTAGAATCTAAAGACGCTTAACAGAAGTATTGAATAATCGTTCTTGTTCCAGAATCATAACAATACTTACCTATCTATTAAGCATACTTATGCTTGGGTAAATCTGACAATAACATTTACATAACTGTCTTTTCTATTGATTTCTACCAGTAGGGTACTAGAAGTACGACCAAATAAAATTTTATTCCTTTTGAATAAAATAATATCTCATTTCATTCTCCCTACATTTTAACTGTTTTTTATCCCACATAACTAGAAGAAATTGTTGTTGATAATTATTATTTTTTCTCTTTTTGACCATTACTCTTAGCTAAATAATTGCTATACACCTGTCTTTATAAATAATTCCAGGATTGAGTATTGGTGCACATTACCAAAATGATGACTCGCAAGGCCACCACTCAACAATTGGAATTGAAATTAAGACGTGCCCTTGAGGAACTAAAGGAACAAAGGGAGGACAATAATCAACTACTTAGGGAACGTGAGGAGAATGAGGAGGAGTCTATGAAAATAATTAACTTAAATACCCAATTAAAAACGGAAATGGCCGATATTCATACCCAGCTTGTGGATGTCAGTGTTCAACGTGACCACCTACTCTCAATAGTCAGCAGTTTTGATGAATGCCGGAACACATACGAGCAGTCACTCACACGGATTCATGACCTCGAAGTGGAGCTGTGTGACGCCAATAGGACCATCAAATCGTACGAAGAGGACAAACAATGTCAAGAGGCTTTACATACTCACAGCCTTTATGAGGAGTTGATCGGGTCACCTGCTGCCCCTACTGGACGCGAAATCTCCCATATTGATAATTATTCTTTAAATAATAATTATACCAGGTTAAGTAGTAGAAATAAAATTAAAAAATATATTAAAATAAATAAATACATTAGGAAAACCAATAAATTGATTAGAAGGAAAAATGTTTTCACCAAAACGTACTTTTAAGAAAGGAGCGGATAGATTTAATTGATAGTTTAGAATTGTATAGTATAAAATTAAATGAAAGTAGGCTAAGGTATGAGTCTGATGTTTAAAGAACTGCAGGCTCAGCTCAGGCGTCTGGAAAGGTCATTGGAACGTATGACCGGTAATTACACCTCTGCCCAGCGGCAGATAAATGAGCACATCCTCGCCGCTAGCAGATACATGGACCAATGCAGCTGCGGTCTAGGTGCGGACGAGCCCCAGGTTCCCACTATAAACAGCGGCACAGACCAAGGTGAGTGCAGCCAGGATGACAGCTCTGCCGCCCAGAACCAGGTAATAGATGTTTCAAACATCCGGCTAGAAGCGGATACCGTCATACCGAAATCAACAATGCCTAATACTGGTACTGTTAATACAAACAACAAAGTGCTAGTATTCTCAGACTGCATAGGAGTTGGCTATGGTCCCCTTTTACACAAAATACTTCACTGTAAAGTATCAAATTATTGCATGCCAAATGCTTCATTTACTCAAATAATAGACAGTGTGGTAAATTGTGATTACAATAAAAACACATTATTATATTGATGATGGGGAACGGACTCAATATAAGTAAAAAAGAAATAATTAGAGGGTTCTCAATTTTGAAAGGGATTAATGTCAAAAAAATTTTTATTTGTGCTTTCCCTTTCTCCAAACAATATGTAACAGAACAAAATAATAGTATTCACTTACTGAATACCACATTATTTAACTTAGTTAATAGTCATAGCGACAACTTTGTGTTTTTTGACACAAATAAATTTATTAAATATAATTTAATAGTGACTGGCAAAACTTTTTATTTGCCTTATAATGAGAAAAAAGAACTAGCTACGTTGTTAGCGTTTAATATAAATCAAATATTTAAACAGACTTGGAAAGTATTCCAAGCCATTTAAATTTAAGTCTAAGACAATAGAGGAGGTCTCTAGCAATTTAGTGACCAAGGAAGATCCTAATAACTTAAAACTTATTCACCAGAACATACAGGGGCTTCCTGGTAAAGAATTAGAGTTAGAATTATTTTTAGAAGAAACAAATGTTGATATACTATGTATTACAGAACATTGGTTAAATCAACATCAACAGCTAATTGTTAATATTAATAATTACAAACTTATCAGTTCGTTCACGAGACACTCTGCGATAAGAGGAGGGTCACTAATTTTGTTAAAAAATTATCTCAAGTGTAAACAACGTAAAGACATTGAATCACTATCTGTAGAACGAACTATAGAAATTTCTTGTGCAGAGCTGGATCAGCATATAATTGTCTGCATTTATAGACCCCCCTCTGCAAATTATGATTCATTCGAATCAAGCATGGAAGAAGTCTTAAGAAAGGTTTGTGCAACAAGTAAAAGAGTTATGTGTGCGGTGACTTTAATATTAATATCCTAGAGGATTCTCAGAGCACCATTAGGTTTCTGAATCTTTTTAAGTCTTTTAATTTGCATCACCTTTTCAACGAACCGACAAGAGTCACCCCCACTTCGGCTACTTGTTTAGACAACATTTTCTGTGATTGTAATGTAGGGGAAAAGGCTATAATAAATTTCATAAATTCTGATCACAGTGGTCAAATGGCTGTTATCGACTGCCACCAAAGTTATTCGCCTACTATATTTACGTGTAGGCCTATTACTAAAAGACGGGTTCAACAATTCAAAGATACTATTTATAATAAAGTATCCTCAATTCCCTGTAACGAAAACAGTGTTGATCAGTTATATGACAACCTTTTCGAAATTGTTGAAAAGGAATTTAATGGCATCTTCACAAAAAAGACCATTAAATTAAATAATTCTAAAAACAAATTTAGTGACTGGGCTACTACAGGGATTATACAAGCAGGAGAAAATTGTTTGAATTATATGATATTAAGGCTAGTTCAAATGATCCCGCTACTATTGAATACGTTAAGAATTATTCTAAGTGCTTTAAGAAGGTATGTGCAGTTGCGAAATCCAACTACATTAAAGACAAAATAAGCAACGCAACTAACAAAATTAAAATCACATGGAACGTAATTAACAAAGAGACTTGTAAAAATAAAACACAACAAAACAAGCTCTCTTTAAAAATCAACGGCAAATGTCTTGACTCTGATGCTGAAGTGGCAAAAGCATTTGAGTCCTTCTTCACCAACATACCAGTGTCAACAACAAGTAAATTAGATTCGAGTTCAGATATTGCTGTATCGTTGCTTAAAGCAAGTGTTGGCGAATGTAAAACACCTTTCAAATTCACTCATGTAACCCCGGAGATAATAGTTAAAACTTTCAAGGAGCTGAATATGAAAAAGACTGAAGATCTTGGGGACTATCAGTAGATATTTTAAGAAACATAATACTGTTTATTGCACCTCATTTGGCAATGATATTCAACAAATGTGTTGATGAGGGTCAATTTCCTAGCTTAATGAAGTACAGCAAAATCATACCGTTGTACAAATCAGGCGATAAAAGTGACCCTTCTAACTTCAGGCCCGTTTCTATATTACCAGCACTGAGTAAATTTTTGAAAAAGTCATATTCGTTCAGTTGCTGTCTCATTTTAAAGTTAACGACTTGCTTCATAATAAGCAATTTGGGTTCACTAAAGGTAAGTCAACCTCTGACGCAGGAGTTGCACTTATCAAGCACATTTTTGATGCATGGGAGAACAAACAGGATGCTATAGGTGTTTTCTGTGACCTATCGAAAGCGTTTGATTGCGTTAAGCACCAAACATTGTTGTTGAAACTATCTCATTATGGTGTTTCAAAGAATTCATTAAGTTTGATAAATTCTTACCTATCTGACAGAGTTCAGAAAGTAAATGTTAATGGGACTGATTCTTCAGGCGCTGCTTATTGATGGGAGTCCCCCAGGGTTCAATTTTGGGACCTTTACTCTTTTTAATATACATCAATGACCTTCCTTACTTTACACAAGATCTTTGTGAGATAGTTTTATTTGCTGACGATACTTCGTTGATTTTTAATGTTGATCGACGAAAAGATACGTTTCGACGATGTAAATGACTCCCTCTCACAAGTGCTCCATTGGTTCACCACTAACAACTTGCTTCTCAATGCTAAAAGACCAAATGTGTAAAATTTACTATGCCCAATGTAAGGCAGGTCAACACTAACATCATCATGAATAATGAACGTATTGAGGTCATTAATTCAACTGTATTTTTGGGCATCACTATGGATTCCAAATTGCAATGGGGTCCTCACATAGCAGCCTTGGCGGGAAGACTTAGCTCCGCCGCATATGCGGTTAAGAAGATAAGACATTTGACTGATATTGAAACCGCGAGACTGGTTTATTTTAGTTATTTTCATAGTATAATGTCATATGGTCTCTTGTTGTGGGGGTCTGCTGCAGACATACAGACTATATTTGTATTGCAGAAGAGGGCCATCCGTTTTATATACAATCTTAGACCTCGCGATTCACTTAGAGAAATGTTTAAGAACATTGACATTTTAACCGTTGCATCTCAATATATTTTAGACTGCATTTTGTACGTGCGAAAGAATATTCATCTTTTTTCGAAAAAATCTGAATTTCATGGTTTTAATACAAGAAATAAACATAGACTCGCGGTTCCAAATCTAAAACTTCAAAGATTAGTAGTTCATTTGTAGGACTAAGTATTAAAATGTATAACAAGTTGCCACAAAATGTTATTGACTTGCCAATTCATAAATTTAAAACACATGTAAAAACCTGCTTAATAAAGAAAGGATACTATAAAATTGTAGATTATCTCAACGATAAAGATTCTTGGGTATAATGATCTCCATGCCTGTACATTTGTATTTTCTTGCAGTATTTTAATACTGAAATTATTATTATATAAATTTTAATCAATTAGGCATTGCAGCACTGAATTTAATTTTATATACAAATTGAGTACATTTACTATTAATGATTAATAATAATTGACAAGATACTATCAACCTGTTATTGTACACCACGTCCTACAGTTTATTAGTATTTAATTATGCATACTATTCTTTGTATCTTATGAGGAGAATTGGAATGGTCATGCACGCTCAAACGTTCCTGAGGTGGTGGCGCTATGTGGCGGGTCATTACATTCCCTCTGATATGGTTGAGTGAAATGATGGCTGACACATACGTCATACTTGTGTACAGGTGCCGCCTCTGGGGACTGGTCTGCTCTGGTTTACCTCATTCTTAGCCTTTAACATTTTCTTCATCTTGAGTATTGGACTGTAGGAGGTGGTATGAGGAAAACATTGTAATAAACATTTTGGCGATTAAAAGAGTAACTGGCGAGTTTCTTGCCGGATCTTCTCGTCAGAATCAACTTTCCGATACCGGTGGTAGAATCGCATTATGTCTATTTATTTTTTAGTATATCTTATGTATCAAGATATATATTTAATTTCATTTAAATCATATACATTATCTTTAAATAGTTTTAAATATTTTCTTTATGTATGACGATTTGTAAGTGCTGTGTACAAGCCTATGCAAATAAAGAATATTTGACTTTGACTTTGACTTTGACTACCGCCGCCCATAGAAACCTGCAACACCTGTAGAGTCACAAGTGCGCTGTCAACCTTTAACCCCTTTCCCCCCAATTAGGCCTCCGGTACCCTCACTCACTCGGCAAAACACAGCGCAGGCGCTGCTTCACGCCGGTCTTCTGTGAGGCCGTGGTAGTATCACTCGGGTCGAACCGGCCCATTCATGACAAAATGGCTCTCCCAAGGTTAAAATTTAATTTGTACGAGGAAAAATTCAGTACGAGAATCGTATGAAGAAATTTGACTGCTGTCCCTTTACAAAGACACCGTCTTTAATCTAGTTTATGTTTCTTCAAAATAATGTTTTTATTTTAATAAACTAAGGGCTAATTTTTCAATCTTCAGATAGTGGTTCTCAATCAGTTCAATTAATAACCAGCCAAAACAAATGTCATTGAAAAAGCAAGAGATATAGCTGGAGGCACGAAAGTATAGCGATGACCGTTATTTTGCGCACTTGTAAAAAAGAAGACTTTCTATCAAAATTGGTTTCTGCGCACTCAAGGTCATAACTACAGCTTCTTGCCGTAGACTATACGAATGACAACTACTTTTCAATTGGGAAGTATAAAACAATTTTTGACGAATAACCTGTTATCCATGCATTGAAAACCTCGTCCTAAGGTAACTTAACTAATTGCGAAAACCCGTAAATTTCTGCTCCGCTTAATCTGAATAGCAAAATAACAGATGCCGCTACAAAAGCATTCCAGACCTTTTTGCTCTCTCTCGACCACAGCCTCCGGCGCGACTAAAAGGTTTTATTTGCATCCTTTTCTACTAAACGCGAATGAAAAAGACGGATCTTCTTAGGAATGCTCCAATTGTAAATGATTCGTTGGCTAAATATTTTCGAGAGATTAATTTGGCTGTCAAGAGAAATGATATTATTATGTTCGTAGTTTTTTTTTTTACTTTCATGTCTCACCTAGGCATGTATATTTTTAGTAGATACATAAAAAGTATCAGCCGATATATTGTCCCACAGCAGGGTTTACCCTGAAGTGCGGTGACTTTATGCCACCGTCATAAAAATCAAGTCATCGCTACTACGCTATGGTAATTCATAAAGCAAACGATTAAATAGATTTGTATTCAAAATAAAATGTCGAAAATCTCACAGTATAAACTGTGAAAGTATTTATTAAAGTAGGTAAGATACTTATTTAGACTCAGAATGTTGCCTGAAAGCAAAGCAAAAAGGTCACCGATGTAGGATACCTATACATACATAAGTACGAGTGTGAGTATTACTCGTATAAGTAGGTACTGGATTTTATTGTAAACCTTTATTACGATTTATTAACGAACGATTTATTAACATGGAAATCCCTGATTGTTTAGGAAAAACCTAACTACATTGTTAGAAATCAATGATCATGTGTGTAAGCTATAGTTCAGTAGTTACGTACAAATGTTTAATTAAACAAAGATAACCCTAGAATTTCCAGTAATTTATAACTATACCTATTATAATAAATATTAATGACGCAGTGGCTAAAAGGCCGATTCGATTCCCGGTCAAGTCAATTTAGAAAACGAAATTGTGTTCTAGGTTGACGCCCCCAGTTAATAATCGTCATCTGGTACTCATAGTACAGGGGTTGCCCTAGTTTGCGACCAGGTTGATTTGTGTGATTGTCTGGCGCATTTATTTATTACATTTATTGTAATAATTAAACTCCTTAAATTCTGAATCATGGTCTAGGCGTAGGTACCCCGGGCTCCAGAGCGACATTTTTGGATGCAACTGGGAATTATACGCTAACATGAAAGAATAAAATATCCTATAAACTAGCCTTTCCCCTTGACTTCGCTCTCGTTAAATTCGGGATAGCACGGAGGGACAAAAAGTAACCCATTTCTTCAACTATCTCCACTTTAAAGATCACGTCAATTCGTCGCTCCGTTTGCCGTGAAAGACAAACAAACATACAGACAGACAGACACGCTTTCCCATTATATTATTAGAGTGGATTAACTAAACAGGAAGCCATTAATTAATTATTCTGTCTACTTACTCACTTAATGCTGTAGCAGTTTTTTTAAGTTATTTAACTTAGTCACAGTTTAATTTACCATTACACTAATTAATTAAATTAGACGCACTGGTTGTTACAAAATTGTAATTGTATTTCACTTTTACTTTTGCGTGACCAATGGAAGGAAGGAAAGTGAACGGTTATTTTAACCAATTTAGTTAATGTGACAAAAATTAAAAATTTGGCTGTTTCCGTAGTAGTTAGAGACAGCAAAAAGATGTGAACTCACTTTTTCAGCCTGGCAAAAGACCGGCGTTCGTCGAGTGAGTGAGGGTATCTACCGGACACCCAAATAGGGGGAAAAGGGGTTAAAAGTTGGCAGCGCACTTGTGACTCTACTGTTGTTGCACGAGTCTATGGGCGGCGGCATTCGCTTAGCATCAGGTGATCCGTCTGCTCGTCAGCCACCTATCACATAAAAAAATACGTACAATCCGTTCAACTGAATACTCTGTTCAATTGCAATATTTATGTAGGTATAGTAATAAAACCTGAAAATTGAAGGTAACTATAATGCATTTCTTATCGTCAAGTAGGCAGCCATAATCCCTCAACAAAAGTAAAACCTCGCACTAGGTCAAGTAAACATCTTACCGCGAAACCGTATTAGCATTTCAGAACGCAGCCACAGTTAACACAATGGCGGCCAACCTTCCCGCCATTTTGGCTGACGTGACTAGAGAGGCGAAAATGTTATGGCGAATAATCGATTCACGATTTTTAGATTACGGTGGATAATTCAGTAATGTTCGTGATTAATTACTAATCGTTAAGTTTTGTTGGATTTCACGATTCTTTTTAAGACGATGATGGACCTTTACTGGCTATGTTTATGATAGTATAAGTAGCTAATACGGTTAGGTGCCTACGTTGTAGAGTTTAGATTTAGGTACAGAAGTATTGAAATGATCTTAGCGTTCAAACCTAAAAATATCAGCCTATTTGTTAAAGAAAACTCCATTATGTTTGTGAATTTGTTTTCAACAATTATTGTTCTGGATCAAATAACAAATGTGTATTCTGCTTAAAGTATTTTTTGTCAAATGCTCGGATATTTTTGATAGGTAAGATCGTTTTTATGCGAATCGGTAAAACACTACAATTATTATCTGTACAGCATTCGAGAGAGTTCTAGTTTTAAAGAATTCATTTACATCGTAATGCTATTTTAGCCGGTTTTTCGAACAATCGAATTAACTTTGTTATAAATATAGCAATTTCAATCATTCTCCTCCATTTGCCCCTTGGGATAGTCATCATCAAGTCACGAAGCGTTTAAAATTCGACTGTTTATAAAAAATAGAGAGGTGATTTCTATTACCTGTGTGGCTACCAATGTAGAGTATAGAATACTATTTTCATTCAATGTGTTTGTGGTTCCTTCGTTGTTTCTGGTTTCCATAGCACAAGGGAAAACCTTAGTTTGGGACCAGGGCAATGTATAGATAGATAGATAGATTCTCTTTATTGCACAACACATTTACAGAACTTAATGCTAATAGTAATTTACAAATAAAATATCGGCGGCCTTGTAATGTATGTGATGTTGTCTCAATTTATTATTATTTATTTATTTACCTCTATTATTTAACTAGTGGCCCGCCCTCACTTCGCTTCGGGACCGTTCAGAATTCAGAAATGAACCAATAGATGGCGCTGTGTTAAATTACATCGCGCAAGCGTTTCGTGTTTTCGGTTTACCTATAAGCCTTGTCGTTGTCTATAGAAGTTATCTCTTTATAAATAGTAAAGAAGATAGATAGAAAAATCTTCTTCTATCATGCATAATATGAATGCATAGATCTCTATGCATTCAATGTCGATTAATCGAATAAGCGACACCTCTAGTCGCGCAAAACAAAATCTCACGGACCTCACGGTTAAAGTTGAGCCGAGGAATGCACCGCGAGTGCCTAGCCACAGCTTAGCTTTAGCTTATACTTACCTGTTGCTTGGAATTTGTGTTGTGCCGCGGAGAGTAAAACCGGTCCAGTCCAGGGCTGCCAGATCGCATGTTTGGATACCAAATGTGTACAATCGGATGCTGTAATATATCCATAAAATATAATACAAAAATATATAGTCTGCGACATGGAACAGTAGCTATGACCTTGAGGGCGCAACCCAATTTTAGTAAAAAGTCTTCTTTTTTACAATACACTACTACCACATTAGTGTAGATCAAGGATGGGGAAAGTTGCAGAGATATAAAGCATAATGCTATAACAAGCTAAGAAAATCATGAAATTAATTGATTACGCCAATGCCGCTTACGTCATAGAATATAATAACGCCATTGGTTATAATACTATGGAACTCTGTACTGTAATAGTTCCTCAAGAATAGATTTTATTGACAGAGTTATAGAATAATTACAGATACTTAACCGTGTGTTTGAGATTTATTTGCTGGCAGCCCTGGTCCAGTCAGCTGACAAACCTCAACGAATATGGCCGCGTGCACACTGCACGGAACGGCAGAAAGGTGCGATTGAAAACTGCGAGATTACTTTAAGTCAAGCTTTTCATAAAAGAGAAAGAAGAAAAAACATCGAGGAAAAACTGGAGGACTTTTCCCTTTTTTGAACTGTTCTGCTATCACTATCCTACTGTGATTGATTAGAATACGCTACTCCACATAGGTATAGTCAATTTAGATACTCGTAGATACGTACTAAGCAGGGTAATGGTGTAGAGATTAATACATAAATAATGTAGTTTGATGCTGGCCTTAATTTTAGGTCCATTTGCGCGTGTCAGAGTTAAGGACTTTAATCTCGAAATTTTCGTTAACGTGTAAGTAACAAAATGTTTAAATTGTTGTGCGCGTTATCGGATTAGCGGTTAACACCAGGTGTGTTAAAATAGTTACTATCCTAACTAATATTATAAATGCGAAAGTAACTCTGTCTGTCTGTCTATCTGTTACTCTTTCACGTCAAAACTACTGAACGGATTTAAATGAAATTTGGTATACAGATGATCTAGACCCTGAGAAAGAACATAGGCTACTTTTTATTGCGAAAAGGGGATTGTAAGGGGTTAAAAGGGGGGTGAAAGCTACTTTTCCACGCGGACGAAAGTCGCGGGCGGCCGCTAGTATGAAATAACTCTCAGGGAATTAATGAATGAATCTTCCACATCGGGCGCAAGCGGACCTCAGTTTTGCAAAAACTGTAGCACAAATCCATCGTTAGTATTTACATTATGCAGTTATTAATATCCTGCAATTAGACTCTTGAATTTTTTATAATGTGGCTGTTAGTGGTGAAACCGCAGGATCTTGTGGTTTCAGTGTCCCTGTGCGGGTTAAATTACATCTCTTAGTGGTTAAAGGTCCTCATATTATTAATATTATTTTGTATTTTTTTTTAACTAAAAAGGCATAGTCGTCTACAGATTATATATATAATTAGATACTCTACTTACTTAACACTAAAACCAATGAATTTAGTGATACTTATAATATGTTATTAAGTTATACTTTCAATCAATATTATTTAGAATAGAATACAATATATTTATATGGAGCAAATAACCGAACTTAAAATTAAAATAAACTTATGGTTATGCTACCACTCACCACTCAGCATTATGGTCACGCCTAGGAGTGAGGGCGCTACATTCGGTTTTCTGGTCTTATAGATAAGTAAGTTGCTGAAAATTTACATCATTTATTATGCCAAAGTAACTAAGAGTAAGGCACTTTTTTTACGTACTGGTTTCAAAGCATACTACTCATGGCTTTCTTTTATAAACCATTAAATAAGAAAACCACAACGAATCACCTAACAACAATGGTGTTTATTGCTGTCAAATCTCTTCCATATGTAGTAACATGTTCAAATTACCTACACCATAGGTACCTTCTAATGAAATGTTCTATGTTTTTTATTGTTGAAATTAAATGGTACCTAACCGTTGCTCATGGATTCTGTCAAACGAAGCGTGCAGAAGCATCTCGCCGGTCAATGTTACGATAATATGCCATGCCTTCGCGTCCGTAACTGCAACTTGGGCTGGGGCTCTCCTTTTGCTTACCATTAGCCTAAGACGAGTTATTATAAAAATAGACATCAATGAACATCAAAAATAAGTTTTTAATTATAATTGTACTAACCCATGGACCTATGTATGTTGTCTGAAAATAAAAATATTTGAATTTGAATTTAAAAGCGCAAACTTAGGTTGAATTTCCTCACTGTCATTTGCTAGATTGCGCCGCCTCAGCCAGACGCGGCACCGCCGATAACGTAATCTTTCCTCAGTATCGAATTTGTAATAGTTTGCATAGCTATTTGCAGATCATTTTCTTTATTTACATCCATTACCTACTAATTTACCTAGGACAAAACCTTACGTAACGTAGGAGTGTACTCAGCAATTCGAAATCTTATATTGCGTCAATGGATTGCATTGTACAGTCAGCTTCATAAAGATCGTAGTGTCGAGTGTGGTCAAATTGAGATAAAGGACACAAGTTCATTATTAATGTTGAGTGTCAGATCATCTTATTGTTTTAACCGTAATGATTGGTCAATATTAACTTAACTACACAATTCCTATATTATGTTATGTGTTATTGATCCCCAAATACATCTTCGTTATAAATATTCATCGGTATCTAAGGGTTCACAGTCACCAAAAATATGTGGTGTTTAAGAAAAGTATACTCTAATTTGAAGTATACGTATTTAAGTTGAATAATAATGTGTTTACTTAGGTCGTTCTTCTTTGAGTATTCAAGTTTTCAATGTTATTTGTTGACAGACTTGACGGTTCAAGTTGACAAGTTCTAAGACACTTCCGATATACGAAAATTAGGATGTGCTATTCGTCACAAGACCTAATATCCTACGAATACAGGGTTTAGATGGATATGACATAAATTATGTGCATATCATAGGAATCCTGAGGAATTTTGTAAAAGCTCTTAATTCATACGGTACTTAGAAAATGTGTGCCAAAGAAAATGAAGGTGATCCTCGGAATTTCATAGTACATTTTGGGAACGAAAAAAAATCTGCTTAACCCACAACCTATGGTAAAGCGCACCACTGTTTCTTCCAACTGAGCTATCCAATATCCTCCTAACCGATATCACAAAATAGAAAGAGATTATTATTGTGTGCCGAATATTTTTTCTCATTATTGGGTTAATAAGTCCCAAATCCAATGTAATTATTATGTTAATGCATATTACAAAAAAATACTTCAAATAAACTAATACACTGAGTGCCAAGCGAGGCGATTATGGGCAAACCCTCCAAATAGCTGGAAAAAACAAAGACCACGGCCCCTAGTTCTAGTGGCTATGCGCCATGGAAACGGCAGGACTGGGGGTGCAAAGAATCTCCGGGAGAAGATCGCAACCACCAAAAACAACTACCCTGGCTATCAAAGTGGCGAGCATTTGGTGAGGCCTAATGTCCAGCAGTTGGACTGCAAAGTGAAAACAGGCTAATGATGAATTTTAGAGAAAAGTTATGTCACAATAAGTTAATCTATTACATAATAAATCTATAGAGAGGTCCATCTGTACTTGAAATATATTTGCAAAATAACTATCAGGCGGTGATTAGTGACCGATACTGATGCTAGAAATGCAATCAGTATTTTTTTTTTTATGTGAAGTAGCATGCAAAGCAGGCGGATCACCTGATGGTAAGCAATTGCCGCGCCCATGGACACTTGCAACACCATTGGAGCTACAAGTGCGCTGCTAACCTTTATCCCCTTACCCCCCGAGTGGGCCTCCGGTACCCTCACTCACTCGGCGAAATACAGCACAGAGGCTGCTTCACGCCGGTTTTCTGTGAGGCATTTTTGCCAGATTTTGGCAATTTTTGTCTATCTGTATGTTCGTTATGAAACAAAACTTAATACAAGTATTCTTCATATTCCTTCGCATATAAAGATTACAATTTTACCACGCTACAATCAATAAGAGCAGAGCAGTAAAGGGTTTTTTTTATGTGATAGGTAGCAGACGAGCAGGCGGACTCACCTGGAAATGTTGGGAAACGGGAGAAGTTAATCCATTTTTTAAGCTACCGTCGCGTGTGTAGCCTTAATGGTTAAAGCTATACAGAAATCATGTATAATGGAAATATTTTACATAAAGTATCCATAAATATCCCACACCAGCATATATTATATACCAATCTATCATTATGTGGTTCACTCACAATAACACGACACGTGTAACTTATCCGAACTGCTAAGAAACCTCCCGATAGGTCACAGCTTTCTGATTGTGATGGTTTACCCCTCACGTTTAGGTATAATACTCTCCCTCTACCTAATTAAACATATAAGAGGTAACTTCCGAGGACAACGAAAAGTCTTGTCTATAAGTAACTAAACCAAAACACTTTTTTAATGTAATGTACGTACAGCGCCATCTATTGGCTTGGTTTACAACTTATCTCCCGAAACCAAGTGAAACCAAGTGAGGGCAGGCCACTACTTTATACTTTTGATTTTATGATGATGATAATAAATTGTTCTTATGATGATCCTACCAAGGCTCGATTCGACGGGACAACAGTGTGACATGACCGAAAAGGGATCAGACGTACGTAGCGTACCGGGACCGACAGCTTTTTTTTAAACTAGAGGCCGCAAACGAGCAAGCGGGTCTTCTGCTGGTTCTTAAGTAGGTAATCACCGCTGCCCATGAAACATCTGCGAGATCAGAGAGGTCGCTGATGCATTGCCGGCCTTTTAAGAAGGAGTACGCTCTTTTCTTCAGGTCCCCTAAGTCATAGTCTAAAAGGATAAACTGCCGCTTTAATCTGCGAGCTACGAAATTCTTATTATTTTCTCATATTTAAGTTTATTTATTAGTTACACGCAACAGAGAAATGGTACCTATATAGAATAATAGAGTTAATACAAAGGTGCCGTTATAGTAGGCGCTAAATCCAAATACCGCCGCGTTGTGGTACGCCCAGATTTTACGTACCTACTCAAAATCTAGAAATACCTACATGAAAAATACAAATGTTCAAGTACAGTGGCCAGCACATCAAGTTACTACAATCTGTCAAATTTCCTCAGTTGATATTGAACCAAACACGTTTGACATAAAAGTGAGGTTCGATTGAAGAAATTTGACAGATTGTAGTAACTTGATGTGCAGGCCCACCGTACATCAAATGCGGAGTCAGTGCATTTATTGTGTATTTGACACGAAGTAAAGAAAATCAGCGGGTGGTCACTACAGAACATTTTTATTACAATTTAATATTTCGTCATGATATGCTATATTTAGCCTATTCCCTAGCAGTAATGACTACAAGCACGGAGTATGTGATTATATGCTCTTTAAAATTTACAGGATAGAAAAGACACAAAGTGTCATTATTTAAATCTGAATATTATTTTTAAAAGTGTGTGGCCAGGATGTTAGGCATTAACAGTAATTGGAAACTAAGGAGTTTCATCAAAAAAACGAAGATATTATGAATACTCTGTCCCTTAGATACCAAAGAGCATTACGAAGCGAAGATGTTTTAGAAGATTGTATTCGTTTATATGTAAATGTAGACTTATGATACGACGAACATTTATGACTTTTTTGGTGTGAACAAAATATAGGTGACTTTCAATGATAAACACATTTTTGCACCTTTGTTCTTAATATGTTTTTGACTACCTTCACACCTTATATCTTTATGAAAGCTGACTGTACCTAATAAATCCCTTTAACCACGTGTTCTATCAACCATTCTGAACAACATTTTGGTCTATGATTTTTGGAAATTCGAATAAAAAAGAATGATAACTCGGCAACTGGCTGTTATCATTGATTTTTGCGATTAAAAGAATAAAATGTCGGTAGAATTTTTGTGCCACACTACTCGTATCTTAGAATCCAAAGATACAGCGTAACGTTAAAAATGTCGCCGCCCATGACGGTCCATTTACTTGCTACATTTGTGTTTCGACTTCGACGGCATATTCGAAATTTAAAATTATGTTATAGCCCGTAAGTAATAAAACTACCTACTATTATTAGCGCTGTTGGGAAACCACTTTTTCAAACGATTTCAGAATGGAATTGTGCATCAAGAGAATATATCGATGCATGCATGACTACTTACATTTTTATTTATAAGACTACTGATCCAGAAGGCACCTACATTTTCCGATAAAACCTCCGTAATCTGGTTAATTTTATTCTTCCCATTATCGACCGTTAGTTACAAGGCATTTTTAAAAAAGGGGAGTATCTCGACATACACCCGCAGTTGTGCCCCTATTTCCCACGTTTGTTTACGAACGGTCCAACAGTTGCAACGCAACGGTTTCGCCACACGACGTAACGACCAGCCGTCACGGTTCGATGCACTTAGGACTTTAAGTCTGGAAATAGTACACAAAAAAGTGCATTAAGCTACATGCAATATAGCGGGCATGTACGCATCTACATAACTACG
The DNA here is from genome assembly GCA_014851415.1 of Cnaphalocrocis medinalis. Taxonomy (NCBI): domain Eukaryota; kingdom Metazoa; phylum Arthropoda; class Insecta; order Lepidoptera; family Crambidae; genus Cnaphalocrocis; species Cnaphalocrocis medinalis. Next base: position 12,280,557 of record CM026291.1, on the reverse strand, counting down.
TAGTAGCTGAAAACTAATGTGCGTATGGGCGTTACGTGAAGTTACCCCTTTTTGACTTCGGACTGTGTTTATGTCCGAGACATACCTAGTCGTAAGTGGATGTGATAGGTGACAGACGAGCAGACGGATCCCCTGATTGTGAGCGATTGCCGCCGCCCTGCAACACCAGTAGAGTCACAGTGCGCTGCCAATCTTTAACCCCCTTTCCCTCAAATGGGCCTCCGGTACCTTCACTCGCTCGATGAAACGCAGCGCAGGCGCAGGCTGCTTCACGCCGGTCTTCTGTCAGGCCGTGGTATTTCCGGAAACTGACCGAACCCAGTACTTATTTACTTTGTATTTGCCTATTTATTTACTAACCATCGCTCTATACGATATAAATGCATACCGACTTTTTTCTAAAAAAAAATTAAAGCTATAAGACATCTTTGGGACCAATAGTGGCTAATTAAAAACTAAAACGATTTCATTCAAAATAAGACCTTGAAAAGTTTGTCTGAGTTACGTGAGCAGATAAAACTGGTGAGGCCAGTTGTTGAACCTCAGCAGTGGCCTAGAGACCTATTAGATTTACATGACATTTTGGCAAAACGATACTACAGATTTTATGTATGGTATACCTAGTGATTAGTGTTGTCAGCCATCAGAGAAAAATTTTATCACTAAAACATTAGATGGTGCTTTTTAACAAAAAAGAAGACCTCGAAACAGAAATCTTATATCCACCGGTCAATTTAATTTTTAATTGTCGTGCCTCTCTAATCACTTGACATTGGCGGAATCATCGCGTTTCGAAGGCGCGTGTCCATAGCCATTAAAAAAAAATCACTAAGGGCCGATTTCACCATTAAAATTGACGCGATCAATTCACTTGAACTCTGTTTACGCGCTAAACTCGTTCCTTTCTTTTCGCTTGCATTGATCGCGTTTAAGCGTTGATCGCGTTCAATTTCAACGGTGAAATCGGCCCTAAAACATGGCGGGATGAGTTGACTGTTTATAAAAAAATTGAGTGATGATTCAATTACCTGTGTGGTTATGTTTCATTCAATCAGTTATATTATTACTAGTGGGCCGCCCTCACTTCGCTTCGGGACCGTAGATAGATAGATAGATAGATACTCTTAATTGCACAACACATTACAGAACTTTAACGCTAATAATAATTTCGTAATTCAGAAATGAACCAATAGATGGCGCTGTGCTAATTACATCGCGCAAGCTTTCTTGTTTTCGGTTTAGCTATAAGCCTTGTCGTTGTGTATAGAAGTTATCTCTTTATAAATAGTATTATAGAAGATCTATGCATTCAATGTCGATTAATCGAATAAGCGGCACCACTAGTCGCGCTAAACAAAATCTCACGGACCTCACGGTTAAAGTTGAGCCGAGGAATGCACCGCGAGTGCCTAGCCACAGCTTAGCTTTAGCTTATACTTACCTGTTGTTGGAATTGTGTTGTGCCGCGGAGAGTAAAACCGGTCCAGTCCGGGTGCCAGATCGCATGTTTGGATACCAAATATGTACAATCGGATGCTGTAATATATCCATAATCATTTCGTAAAATATGATACAACAATGTACGGGATGAAATGGAGCGTGAGCTTGTCTCTTACTTTTTCGAAGTGGACAACAGTTACTAAGAAAAAAATAAGAGTTAATAGTAGGTATTGGATAAACAGAGATGGAGATACACTATTCCCACTTTAGTGTAGATCACGAGGTGGGGAGAGCTGAAAAGATAAGCATGATGCGATCTTTAGCCAAAAAAACATGAAATTAATTGATATCGCCACTGCCGTTTGCGTCATAGAGTATGGTAGCCCCATAGATAATAATATTAGCCCCATAGGTTATAATAATACTATGGAACTTTGTAATGTTTCCTCAAGACTTAATGACAGAGTATAGTAGAGGTATAATTAAAGATACTAAACCGTATATTTGAGATTTATTTGCTGGCAGCCCTGGTCCAGTCAGCTGACAAACCTCAACGAATATGGCCGCGTGCACACTGCACGGAACGGCAGAAAGGTGCGATTGAAAACTGCGAGATTACTTTAAGTCAAGCTTTTCATAAAAGAGAAAGAAGAAAAAAACATCGAGGAAAAACTGGAGGACTTTTCACTTTCTTTGAACTGTTCTGCTATCACTATCCTACTGTGATTGATTAGAATACGCTACTCCACATTTCGAATTTAGTCAATTTGATTCCTAAAAAGTCTAAATCAGTAAACGTATACTCGTAGATACGTACTAAGCAGTGTAATGGTGTAGAGATTAGGTATACATAAATAATGTAGTTTGATGCTGGCTTTATTTTTAGGTCCATTTGCGCGTGTCAGAGTTAAGGACTTTAATCGCGAATTTTTCGTTAACGTGTTACAAAATTTTTAAATTGTTGTACGCATTATCGGATTAGCGCTTAAAACACCAGGGATGTTAAATAAGTTACTATGTGAAATAACTCTCAGGGAATTAATGAATAAATCTTCCACATCGCGCGCAAGCGGACCTCAGTTTTGCAAAAACTGTAGCACAAATCCATCGTTAGTATTTGCATTATGCATTAATTAATATACTGCAATTAGACTCTTGAATTTTATAATGTGGCCGTTAGTGGTGAAACCGCAGGATCTTGTGGTTTCAGTGTCCCTGTGCGGGTTAAATTACATCGCGCAAGCGTTTCGTGTTTTCGGTTTACCTATAAGCCTTGTCGTTGTCTATAGAAGTTATCTCTTTATAAATAGTAAAGAAGATAGATAGAAAAATCTTCTTCTATCATGCATAATATGAATGCATAGATCTCTATGCATTCAATGTCGATTAATCGAATAAGCGACACCTCTAGTCGCGCAAAACAAATCTCACGGACCTCACGGTTAAAGTTGAGCCGAGGAATGCACGCGAGAGTGCCTAGCCACAGCTTAGCTTTAGCTTATACTTACCTGTTGCTTGGAATTTGTGTTGTGCGCGGAGAGTAAAACCGGTCCAGTCCAGGGCTGCCAGATCGCATGTTTGGATACCAAATGTACAATCGGATGCTGTAATATATCCATAAAATATAATACAAAAATATATAGTCTGCGACATGGAACAGTAGCTATGACCTTGAGGGCGCAACCCAATTTAGTAAAAGTCTTCTTTTTTACAATACACTACTACCACAGTTAGTGTAGATCAAGGATGGGGAAAGTTGCAGAGATATAAAGCATAATGCTATAACAAGCTAAGAAAATCATGAAATTAATTGATTACGCCAATGCCGCTTACGTCATAGATAATAACGCCATTGGTTATAATACTATGGAACTCTGTACTGTAATAGTTCCTCAAGAATAGATTTTATTGACAGAGTTATAGAATAATTACAGATACTAACCGTGTGTTTGAGATTTATTTGCTGGCAGCCCTGGTCCAGTCAGCTGACAAACCTCAACGAATATGGCCGCGTGCACACTGCACGGAACGGCAGAAAGGTGCGATTGAAAACTGCGAGATTACTTTAAGTCAAGCTTTTCATAAAAGAGAAAGAAGAAAAAACATCGAGGAAAAAACTGGAGGACTTTTCCCTTTTTTGAACTGTTCTGCTATCACTATCCTACTGTGATTGATTAGAATACGCTACTCCACATAGGTATAGTCAATTTAGATACTCGTAGATACGTCTAAGCAGGGTAATGGTGTAGAGATTAATACATAAATAATGTAGTTGATGCTGGCCTTAATTTTAGGTCCATTTGCGCGTGTCAGAGTTAAGGACTTTAATCTCGAAATTTTCGTTAACGGTAAGTAACAAAATGTTTAAATTGTTGTGCGCGTTATCGGATTAGCGGTTAAAACCAGGTGTGTTTAAATCGTTACTATCCTAACTATATTATAAATGCGAAAGTAACTCTGTCTGTCTGTCTATGTTACTCTTTCACGTCAAAACTACTGAACGGATTTAAATGAAATTTGGTATACAGATGATCTAGACCCTGAGAAAGAACATAGGCTACTTTTTATTGCGAAAAGGGGATTGTAAGGGGTTAAAAGGGGGGTGAAAAGCTACTTTTCCACGCGGACGAAGTCGCGGGCGGCCGCTAGTATGAAATAACTCTCAGGGAATTAATGAATGAATCTTCCACATCGGGCGCAAGCGGACCTCAGTTTTGCAAAAACTGTAGCACAAATCCATCGTTAGTATTTACATTATGCAGTTATTAATATCCTGCAATTAGACTCTTGAATTTTTTATAATGTGGCTGTTAGTGGTGAAACCGCAGGATCTTGTGGTTTCAGTGTCCCTGTGCGGGTTAAATTACATCTCTTAGTGGTTAAAGGTCCTATTATTAATATTATTTTGTATTTTTTTTTAACTAAAAGGCATAGTCGTCTACAGGATTATAATATATAATTAGATACTCTACTTACTTAACACTAAAACCAATGAATTTAGTGATACTTATAATATGTTATTAAGTTAATACTTTCAATCAATATTATTTAGAATAGAATACAATATATTTATATGGAGCAAATAACAGAAACTTAAAATTAAAATAAAACTTATGGTTATGCTACCACTCACCACTCAGCATTATGTCACGCCAGAGTGAGGGCGCTACATTCTGGTTTTCTGGTCTTATAGATAAGTAAGTTGCTGAAATTTACATCATTTATTATGCCAAAGTAACTAAGAGTAGGCACTTTTTTACGTACTGGTTTCAAAAGCATACTACTCATTGCTTTCTTTTTATAAACCATTAAATAAGAAAAACAACAACGAATCACCTAACAACAAATGGTGTTATTGCTGTCAAAATCTCTTCCATATGTAGTAACATGTATCAAATTACCTACACATAGGTACCTTCTTATGAAATGTTCTATGTTTTTTATTGTTGAAATTAATTGTACCTAACCGTTGCTCATGGATTCTGTCAAACGAAGCGTGCAGAAGCATCTCGCCGGTCAATGTTAGATAATATGCCATGCCTTCGCGTCCATAACTGCAACTTGGGCTCTCCTTTTGCTTACCATTAGCCTAAGACGAGTTATTATAAAATATAGACATCAATGAACATCAAAAATAAGTTTTTAATTATAATTGTACTAACCCATGGACCTATGTATGTTGTCTGAAAATAAAAATATTTGAATTTGAATTTTAAAAGCGCAAACTTAGGTTGAATATTCCTCACTGTCATTTGCTAGATTGCGCCGCCTCAGCCAGACGCGGCACCGCCGATAACGTAATCTTATCCTCAGTATCGAATTTGTAATAGTTTGCATAGCTATTTGCAGATCATTTTCTTTATTTACATCCATTACCTACTCATTTACCTATGGACAAAACTTACGTAACGTAGGAGTGTACTCAGCAATTCGAAATCTTATATTTGCGTCAAGGATTGCATTGTACAGTCAGCTTCATAAAGATCGTAGTGTCGAGTGTGGTCAAATGATATAAAGGACACAAGTTCATTATTATGTTGATTGTCAGATCTTATTGTTTTAACCGTAATGAGTGGTCAATATTAACTTAACTACACAATTCCTATATTATGTTATGTGTTATGATCCCCAAATACTCTCGTTATAAATATTCAGCGGTATCTAAGGGTTCACAGTCACCAAAAATATGTGGTGTTTAAGAAAAAGTATACTCTAATTTGAAGTATACGTATATTAAGTTGAATAATAATGTGTTACTATAGGTCGTTCTTCTTTGAGTATCAAAGTTTTCAATGTTATTTTTGACAGACTTGACGTTCAAGTTGACAAGTTCTAAGACACTTCGATATACGAAAATTAGGATGTGCTATTCGTCACTAATATCCTACGAATACAGGTTTAGATGGATATGACATAAAATTATGTGCATATCATAGGAATCCTGAGGAATTTTGTAAAAGCTTAATTCATACTGTACTTAGAAAATGTGTGCCAAAGAAATGAAGTGATCCTCGGAATTTCATAGTACATTTTGGGAACGAAAAAAAATCTGCTTAACCCACAAACCTATGGTAAAGCGCACCACTGTTTTCCACATGAGTATCCAATATCCTCCTAACCGATATCACAAAATAGAAAGAGATTATTATTGTGTGCCGATATATTTTTTCTTTATTGGGTTAATAAGTCACAAATCACAATGTAATTATTATGTTAATGCATATTACAAAAAATACTTCAAATAAACTAATAACTGAGTGCCAAGCGAGGCGATTATGGGCAAACCCTCCAAAGATGGAAAACAAAGACCACGGCCCCTAGTTCTAGTGGCTATGCGCCATGGAAACGGCAGGACTGGGGGTGCAAAGAATCTGGGAGAAGATCGGCAACCACCAAAACCAACTACCCTGGCTATCAAAGTGGCGAGCATTTGGGGAGGCTATGTCCAGCAGTCTGGACTGCAAAGTGAAAACAGGCTAATGATGAATTTTAGAAAAGTTATGTCACAATAAGTTAATCTATTACATAATAATCTATAGAGAGGTCCTTCTGTACTTGAAATATATTTGCAAAATAACTATCAGGCGGTGATTAGTGACCGATACTGATGCTAGAAATGCAATCAGTATTTTTTTTTATGTGATAGGTAGCAGACGAGCAGGCGGATGACCTGATGGTAAGCAATTGCCGCGCCCATGGACACTTGCAACACCATTGGAGCTACAAGTGCGCTGCTAACCTTTATCCCCTTACCCCCGAGTGGGCCTCCGGTACCCTCACTCACTCGGCGAAATACAGCACAGAGGCTGCTTCACGCCGGTTTTCTGTGAGGCATTTTTGCCAGATTTTGGCAATTTTTGTCTATCTGTATGTTCGTTAGAAACAAAACTTAATACAAGTATTCTTCATATTCCTTCGCATATAAAGTATCATTTACCACGCTACAATCAATAAGAGCAGAGCAGTAAAGGGTTTTTTTTTATGTGATAGGTAGCAGACGAGCAGGCGGATCACCTGGAATGTTGGGAAAGCGGGAGAAGTTAATCCATTTTTTAAGCTACCGTCGCGTGTGTAGCCTTAATGGTTAAAGCTATACAGAAATCATGTATAATGGAATATTTTTACAAAAGTATCCATAAAATATCCCACACAGCAGCATATTTATATACCAATCTATCTTATGTGGTTCACTAACAATAACACGACACGTGTAACTTATCCGAATGCTAAGAAACCTCCGATAGGTCACAGCTTTCTGATTGTGATGTTTACCCTCACGTTTAGGTATAATACTCTCCCTCTACCTAATTAAACATATAAGAGGTAACTTCCGAGGACAACGAAAAGTCTTGTCTATAAGTAACTAAACCAAAACACTTTTTTAATGTATGTACGTACAGCGCCATCTATTGGCTTGGTTTACAACTTATCTCCCGAAACCAAGTGAAACCAAGTGAGGGCAGGCCACTACTTATACTTTTGATTTTATGATGATGATAATAAATGTTCTTATGATGATCCTACCAAGGCTCGATTCGACGGACAACAGTGTGACATGACGAAAAGGGATCGACGTACGTAGCGTACCGGACCGACAGCTTTTTTTTAAACTAGAGGCCGCAAACGAGCAAGCGGGTCTTCTGCTGGTTCTTAAGTAGGTATCACCGCTGCCATGAACATCTGCGAGATCAGAGAGGTCGCTGATGCATTGCCGGCCTTTTAAGAAGGAGTACGCTCTTTTCTTCAAGGTCCCTAAGTCATAGTCTAAAGGATAAACTGCCGCTTAATCTGCGAGCTACGAAATTCTTATTATTTTCTCATATTTAAGTTTATTTATTAGTTACACGCAACAGAGAAATGGTACCTATATAGAATAATAGAGTTAATACAAAGGTGCCGTTATAGTAGGCGCTAAATCCAAATACCGCCGCGTTGTGGTACGCCCAGATTTTACGTACCTACTCAAAATCTAGAAATACCTACATGAAAAATACAAATGTTCAAGTACAGTGGCCAGCACATCAAGTTACTACAATCTGTCAAATTTCCTCAGTTGATATTGAACCAAACACGTTTGACATAAAAGTGAGGTTCAATTGAAGAAATTTGACAGATTGTAGTAACTTGATGTGCAGGCCACCGTACATCAAATGCGGAGTCAGTGCATTTATTGTGTATTTGACACGAAGTAAAGAAAATCAGCGGGTGGTCACTACAGAACATTTTTATTACAAATTTAATATTTCGTCATGATATGCTATATTTAGCCTTATTCCCTAGCAGTAATGACTACAAGCACGGAGTATGGTGATTATATGCTCTTTAAAATTTACAGATAAAGAAAAGACACAAAGTGTCATATTTAAATCTGAATATTATTTTTAAAAGTGTGTGGCCAGGTGATGTAGGCATTAACAGTAATTGGAAACTAGGAGTTTCATCAAAAAAACGAAGATATTATGAATACTCTGTCCCTTAGATACCAAAGAGCATTACGAAGCGAAGATGTTTTAGAAGATTGTATTCGTTTATATGTAAATGTAGACTTATGATACGACGACATTTATGACTTTTTTGGTTGTGAACAAAATATAGGTGACTTTCAATGATAAACATTTTTGCACCTTTGTCTTAATATTTTTGACTACCTTCAACCTTATATTCTTATGAAGCTGACTGTACCTAATAAATCCCTTTAACCACGTGTTCTATCAACCATTCTGAACAACATTTTGGTCTATGATTTTTGGAAATTCGAATAAAAAAGAATTATAACTCGGCAACTGGCTGTTATCATTGATTTTTGCGATTAAAAAGAATAAAATGTCGGTAAGAATTTTTGTGCCACACTACTCGTATCTTAGAATCCAAAGATACAGCGTAACGTTAAAAATGTCGCCGCCCATGACGGGTCCATTTACTTGCTACATTTTGTTTTCGACTTCGACGGCATATTCGAAATTTAAAATTATTTATAGCCGTAAGTAATAAAACTACCTACTATTATTAGCGCTGTTGGGAACACTTTTTCAAACGATTTCAGAATGGAATTGTGCATCAAGAGAATATATCGATGCATGCATGACTACTTACATTTTTATTTATAAGACTACTGATCCAGAAGGCACCTACATTTTCCGATAAAACCTTCGTAATCTGGTTAATTTTATTCTTCCCATTATCGACCGCTAGTTACAAGGCATTTTAAAAAAGGGGAGTATATCGACATACACCCGCAGTTGTGCCCCTATTTCCCACGTTTGTTTACGAACGGCCCAACAGTTGCAACGCAACGGTTTCGCCACACGACGTAACGACCAGCCGTCACGGTTCGATGCACTTAGGACTTTAAGTCTGGAAATAGTACACAAAAAAGTGCATTAAGCTACATGCGATATAGCGGGCATGTACGCATCTACATAACTACGTAGTAGCTGAAAACTAATGGCGTATGGGCGTTACGTGGAGTTACCCCTTTTTCACTTCGGACTGTGTTTATGTCCGAGACATACCTAGTCGTAAGTGGATGTCTGAGCTATTTTTTATTTGATAGGTGACAGACGAGCAGACGGATCCCCTGATTGTGAGCGATTGCCGCCGCCCTGCAACACCAGTAGAGTCACAAGTGCGCTGCAAATCTTTGACCCCCTTTCCCCCCCAATGGGCCTCCGGTACCTTCACTCGCTCGACATAACTAGGTCGTAGGTGGATGTCTGAGCTTAGATCTTGGTTCAGGATTTTCGCTATTCTCAAGGAAACTAACCGAACCCAGCACTTATTTACTTTTAGTATTTAGTATATATTATTTTACTTTACCTCGCCTCTATACAGTGCGTCTTAACCAGTGGTCCGCGGACCATGTTGGTCCCTGGAGGCATTCCATGGTCGCGAAGACATCGTAAATAAAAAATAAAACAAGTGACGTGACAGTGAGGTCGAGTAACACAACGCAAACGGCGCCGCGGAGCATGTCCGGAATTAATGTGTGGTCCTGACACGACAGAATTTTGGGTAAAAATGGTCCCTCATGACTTAAAGGTTAAGCAACCATGCTCTATACGGGATAAAATGCGTACCAGACGTTTTTTCTAAATAAAATTCAACCTAATAATACATCTATGGGACCAATAAGTGGCTATATTAAAACTAAAACGATTTCATTCAAAATAAGACCTTGAAAGTTTGTCTGTTACGTGAGCAATAAACTCGTGAGTCCAGTTGTTTGAACCTCAGCAGTGGCCTAGAGACCTATTAGATTTACATGACATTTTGGCAAACCGATAATACAGATTTTATGTATGGTATACCTAGTGATTAGTGTTGTCAGCCATCAGAGAATTTTTATCACTAAAACATTAGATGGTGCTTTTTAACAAAAAGAAGACCTCGAAACAGATTGAAATCTTATATCCACCAGTCAATTTAATTTTTAATCGTCGTGCCTCTCTAATCACTTGACATTGGCGGAATCATCGCGTTTCGAAGGCGCGTGTCCATAGCCATTAAAAAAAAATCACTAAAACATGGCGGGATGAGTTGAGTGTTTCTAAAAGATTGGTCTACCGGAGCACAAGACTGGATAGGTGTTATAAACAGGGTTGGAGCCCTTTGCCTGCGATGGGACATTAAGGGCTTAATAAGTATTAAATACTTAAATAATTTGAAAATAAAAAAAAACATACAATCGAATTGTCGCTTGTACAAAAAAAAAAACAGAACTCAGTATACGGAACCTACCAACTCATTATTATTATACATGACTCTAGTTTGCATCACAGAGCGGTGTCGGAACTAAGTTCTACCTACATACTTACCTAAATGTACATTTTGAACTACATATTTCAAACAAACATCGCACTTTCCCTTTTTTATCTCTTCTTTATTAAATCATGTATTTATGATGCGTAAAAAAGATTGCGTTTGAGGAAGTAATGAGGTTGCTATCTAATGATACCATACCACTAAGTATAACGTAATAGCACAGAATTCAAGCAGGACGAAAGGTGAGAAGCATATTTATAATATTAACACGAACCCACGAATTTCTAACTAGTGACCCACCCTCACTTCGTTTCGGGACATTAGTTCCACGTTGTGCCAAGAGATGGCGCTGGGCGTCAATTGCATCGCGCTAGCGTTTCGCCCTATAGGTTTGCATTTAAGATTTGGCGAAATAGTATAGATAAGTATTACAATGACTTTGGAGAGTATGTCCAGTAGTGACTTGGACGAACTTTTGTAACGAAACTGTACAAAATTCATATTTTTGGCAACTATTGTCTGTCATATCACGCTGGCACACGTCTCTATGCACACGCGGAAATACATCTACTTAGTAACTATTAAGTACAAGCAGTCGTGTAGGAGTCAGTGAATTAATTTAGCTTTGATGGATTCACACCTACGGAGAATCTGACCGGGTGTCCAAAGAATAAAGTAAAAATTAAGAATAAGGTAGATCTTGACACTTTTGACAGTTTGAGTAAAATAAAGTATCAGCCTATATACTTACTTTTCCACTGCAGGGCAAAGGAATCCACAAGTTAAGTATCGCTACACGATGGGATTAGGCTTAATCACCACTCTTTCCTAATGCGGATAGGTGATCACAAACCCGACATATGTTCAAAAGCAATTTTTTGATGATATTACGTATGACCAGAATAAGTCACTAGCGAAGCGACATAGTATGTTATGTATATGTAGCGATATAGTATGTTAGTACAAATTGTCATAATTTATACATTTCTGCACACTTAGGAACCCTACAAATGTCAGAGCGCTGTGGCATATGAGGCATAGCTTAGGTAGGAACCTTGTCAGTTTCTCAAGAATATGTTTTTGACGAATTGCTGCAAGCAGCAGAGCATCAAACTTATTCTCAACCACGGACAAATAAGCGATAGTAAAATTAATGAAGGCAAATAAATGGACAGCACAATCTTTCTATACATAGATATCCGTCCGAACGAGTTCTAACGTCAATTACTAGCAGAGCGACTCGACGATATACTAGGGCTCCCAATTCTTGGGCTTTTATAGGATCTGGATCCGAAATCGTGATTTACTGATAAGAAAAAACATGGCGCATACCTAGCACGAAAACTATTACAATATAAAGCTGTTTTTGCGATATATATTTTCGATAAATCTCATACGTACGAGAATTGCGAGTCAGGAGACAATCCTCGGATTTTTTTATTGTGGCAACACTACTGCTGATATCTGACCGAGAATAGACTCGGGGCCTTCCACGCTTGAGAGCAAAATCTCTGCCACTAGGCGTCGAGGTCGTCATACCTATAGGTAACTCAAATGTATTTTGGTCCGATAAGGAATCATTGTATTTTGGCCCGACGCGTTCAGTAACTTATAAAGAAAACATTCCGTACTTAACGAATGAGAATCTATACCTACCTGCCATATTCAAACAACAAAGACGCGCAATGTGTGTGAAAGGGGCGACGATATAGGATTTGATTGAGAATTCCGTTTTCGATTTAAGCCCGCTGTGTTCAATATACCAACATACTTACATGTTTAGGTGATGATGTGGAATGATAAATAGAAATAGAGAAATAGAAATTATTTAAATTGTTAACTAGGCCGCGGACCAGGGGCCAGTTTCCTCCAAGTCCCATTTAAATTGAGGAGTAAATTACTTGAAACTTTACTAAGAGATGGTGAACGAGGCCCTTAGTTGAATATCAATGGAGGAAATTGACAGGTTGTGGTAACCTGATGTGAGGCTGTCTGTATTTAGGACGGAAAGAAGTCAATACATGAGATGTATCTTTATAGCAAATGTCCCAGGCCCCGGCCAGACTTGTGGTCCCCCCATACCTGACGGACAGGTGTTCCGTTAGACACGTCCAAGCAAGTTCATGATCGAACCGCCATGTTTGTGTCGTTAACAGCAATTTTTTAACAGCTCCAAACTCCATTATGTCATACAAATTCAAATGTTATGTCATTAGCACCGAGATGAAAATAACCAAGTAGATTTAATTATTTTTACTTTTCTAGTTTTTAAAAAATTGTAGGCTATCTTACACGTGACTCAAATCCTCGAATGCTGAGTTTAACCCCCTAAGGGCCGATTTTTCCATTGTCTGATAAAATTTAACAGACCAATAAAGAGTTACCCGGCGAATTAAAGTTGTCTTACATCTTACTTTAATTGTATAACATAGAGTGACAGTTACTATAAATTGGATTACATTTTATCGGTTTGTTAACTGTTATCAGACGATTGAAAAATCAGCCCTAATTCTAGTAATTTTCGATAAATATCACAAGTACGAGAATTCTCCTCTCCCCTATGTTCATGCTCACCACTTACTAATGAGATTTCAACTGAGAAGGTCGGCTACGTATCATGGACCCCTTTGATCTCGCAGATGTTAATGGGCGGAGATGATTACTTACCAACAGGTGACTCGCTTGCCCGTTAGTTGCCTCTTGTATACCTAAAGAATAATAATGGATATGATTAATCTACCATTTCCTCAGCGCTGAACGAAAATAGCATGAGGAAACCTGCACGTTTCGCATAGTTAGTTTCTCTAAATATTTTTAAGGCTTTCGAAAAAAGTTCACACTTGCCATCTCGCTCACGACTTGCCATCTTGCTAAGATTCGTTCGCTACTACCGAGCTGACTTTGTTCGAATGTTCAAAATTGTCACCTAGCGAAAGTCAGACGACAGTCTCTTCATTGTCACTACCAGATTCCCAACATTAAATTAGCATTCATTTTCTTTTCAGATCAAACAAATATCTCCAAAAATCGGCCATCACCAGGGTGTGCGCGGTTGGAGGCTTCTTCATATCAATACCAGTGTTTTTAACAGGTCAGTATCGAAACGTCTAACTTAACCGGAGAGCAATGCTTCGGCATGAATCTACCGGCTTAATATATTCCACTCTACAAGAATGGCTACTTCAACGGGAAAACATCAATTAGTCCACGCAGGTGCGCAAGCGCAAGTAACGTTGCGAGCGGGAATCTAGTCTTCTTTACCTAATATTTTTAAAGAGCTAACTTCTATTAGACAACTACAAGGCTTATAGGAAAATCGAAAAACAAAACACTTGCGCAATGCTAGCGCCATCTATCGGTGCAGGTTAAAACTAATATCCCGAAACGAAAGGAGGACGGGCCACAGGGACCGTTCAATTATTACATAAGCATCGATTAAGGGTCTTGATCTTGCATTAAGAAAAAGTATATTTTTTCGACCATTCTACCATTTTTGCTAACAAAAATTAAAAAGGGTTAAATTTCCCAAAAAACCTGCTTACGTAATACTTGAATGGTCCCAGAGATACATTCTACAGACAACGACTTGCAAGGCACTGAAAAGACGAAATACTGGACGCGATATAAATCAATCTTTGCCAATAGATGGCGCAGGGTGTCGATGACGTTGCGCAGGCGCTCGTCTTTTCGGGTTATGTAAAAAAATATTTCTTTATTGGTATAGATTATAATAATCGACACAAGTGGTTCATCTTTTCGACACCCAACGCCATCTATATGTATAATTTGTAACTAAGTACCGAAACGAAGTGAGTTGCGGGCCACTAGTTATTTGTTAAGCATCTTGTATCTCCACAATATTACCAATCCCTCGTATACATTCCAGGTATAATCCTGTACACATTCATCCAATTCCACTCGACTCCGGCGATCGTGACGTCGGTGTTCATCGGAGTGGGGATAGTCTTCTGCGGCTGCGCAATGGTCCACAACGTGTTCGTGTGGCAGAAGGAGAAGACGAACCTAGTCAAGGTACACTAGGGTTTAAGGTTTACTAACTGGATGACCTAGTCAAGGTACACTAGGGTATAGATGAACCTAGTCAAGGTACACTAGGGTATAGATGAACCTACTCAAGGTACCCTGGTGTTTAAGGTTTACTAACTAGAAATGAACCTAGTCAAAGTACACTAGGGTTTAAGGTTTACTAACTAGAAATTAACCTAGTCAAGGTACACTAGGGTTTAAGGTTTACTAACTAGAAACTATAAATTGTAAATTTAAAACCCCCGACACTCATTTTCTGACGGCGGCCATCTTGGATTTGAAATTTGACATAATAAATACAATATTCTGCTACTCAAGCCCTTTTATATGATACCCATATTGTGGGAGTTGTGTTAAAACATACAATCCATATCTTTGTGACGGCGGCCATCATGGATCAATTTTTATCCAACATAGCTAAGAACACCCCTTTATTCATCTTTCAAACCAAAAAACAAGATCAAAATCGGTTCATTTGTTTGGGAGCTACGATGCCATAGACACAGAGACACGTCTTGCGTCTTGCACATAGCGATTTTTGGGCGCTGCGTCTACGCGGCCCGAAAACGCTAGTGTAGGTCGCCGGCAAGACGACAACGCTCAAAGGATGCCATATGGGATCACTCTAACACCCTTATTCTCTCCAGGCTCTTCGAACGCAAGAGCTGAACACGACCAGCGCTGCCAACATGAGCACGTCGAACGGCGCGTTGCTAGGCAACGGGCACCTCAACAACACAGGGCTGGGAAACCTGAGCTTCCACAGCATGGCTGCGGCGCCCTACACACACCCCATAACACTGCTGCAGCAGGGCGGCCCTTATATTATCAGGTACGTTCTTAAAATATGATATGATGTCCTTTTTTAAACGAGGTTTGAAAAGAGTACTTTTTTCACGGTAGGCAGCGGCATGACTGTGCCTCGGCTTTGTTGTTGTCTATGAGCGGCGGTTACCATTTACCATCAGATGGGCCGCATGCTCGTCTGCCTACTTAAGCAATAAAAAAAATGCTAAGATGGCATGGTTGCGACAATTATGAGATTTTTATTGTGATAGGTGGTAAACGAGCATACGGATCGCCTGATGGTCAAACGATTACCGTCGCCCATAGACACCTGCAACACCAGTAGAGTCACAAGGGCTTTGCCAACCTTTAGGCGTGGGATAGTCACGCTTCGGCATGCTTCGGCTCCACGACCGGAGTGTATTACGTCTCCCAGAAGAGCGGCGTGAAGCAGCGCCTGCGCTGTGTTGAGTGAGGGCACCGGAGGCCTAATTGAGGGAAAGGGGGTCAAAAATGGCAGCGCACTTGACTCTACTGATGTTGCAGGTCTATGGGCGGCGGCCATCGCTTACCATCAGGTGAACCGTCTGCTAGCCTGCCACCTATCACAAAAACACAGACAAAGAGACAACACAGTATATAAGGGAGGTACAGAATTATCTAATTCTGATTGTCATTTCTCATTGCAGGCCACCAACAAGCACTCCCCCAGGCGAAGGTGCGGCCACTCCTGGAGTACCCCCCGCCACCATCGACCTCAGCCACGATACCCACGAGCTTAGCACGCTCGTCTGAACTTAAACCTTATCACAGAGGATTAAGGCACATGCGAGATTCCTACAACGACATGATGGGCTAAACTCTTTTGCCAACGGTTTTGCATTTGTAATTCGACTGTCTCTGCGAACACTATGGAAAGCGAAGTTTTTTTTGTAATTTGAAGAATATTTAATTAAAGACTTGACCTTTGGATAACAGTAAGCACGCCATCTAGCGGATATTATTCTCGCGTTAGCGATATTGTATCAAATGACGGCGTAATACTATTGATTTATTCTTAGACTAACGCCCCGTTTACACTTTAGTTTCGGGGTCGCAATTTGCACCAATAGATGGCGCTGGGTGTCGATAACTACGAGCTAGTGCCGATGTCTAAAGAATCCCTTTTTAGTTGGTATAGAAGATAAAAATTGGTCGAATCTGCCCTGGATGTATATTGTCACTTTCGTTAGTAGGTAGTATACGTAGAGACAGTCAAATTATTAACAGTATATGAGCTACTAAGCTCTTTATATTGGTCCCATCCATCTATTCAATCTTCAAGGAATAATAACTTAATTCGTCTAACACTGCAGGATAAAATAATGTATAATATAATGTGCGTTAGACATTAATATATGTGTATATTGCGTTATATTGTAAATATTGTTAGATATTCATGTTCCATGAATAGACTCTGCCATGTTTTACGATTCTGTTTAGAGTAGACGCTCTCATCTATATCACAAAATAATTACACACAGAAAGTAGGCTGCCCACTAAGAGCTAAAAACGTGTCATGTACTCACGCATGCGCATTAACGGGGAAATACGCCTTTTCGACCACATTAATCCTAGCCTATGACATAAGATTGTCGAACTGTCGAGGTCTGTGGTAGAGGCCGCGCGCTTATGTACTCATGCTGGACAACAACCCTAGCATATGTCAACGAACTCTTCTAAATTCAAAATCAGGCTGAGTCTACCTTCTGTGTGTAATTATTTTGTGTCTATGTTAATGTGATGTGTGAATAGTAAATGTGAAGATGGCGGGATCATTCTTTGTATTTTAAACTGTTTACAGTCGCTATTTAAGTCCATACAAAACATTTGTGAATGTTAAGTCAACTGTGTAATCTACCACTGATTCAGTACTATTTGGTGGATGTAGTACTAAATGAATCTATACACCCATAGTTTATTAGGTGGTAAATTCTAGATATGTCGATGAATCTTATACACAAACCGAAAGGCAAAATACTTGCGCGATGTAATCGATAGCCAGCGCCATCTGTTGGTTGAGTTTGGGACTAATGGCAAACGAAGTGAGGGCGTTCCACTAGTATTAAATGAAATAGCGAGAGTTAACATTTATAAATACAAGAAGAGATCACGCCATCATGAATAAGGAAGATTTATATTTTACACGGCCGTATAATGTAGAATTTCTACAGAAAAGAGCCAATATTTAAAATCTGGTTACTTTAGACTTCATCCTTGCATATCACAATATGAAGGAATGATTTATTATATTGTAACTTTGGAGAAGGCGCCCAGGAGAAAAGTTACTCCAAAGTCAAGATTCGTTATTGAGAAGTGATTATTTCCTTACAACTATAAAGAATCTCAAACTTTTATAGTCTGTGTGTATGAGAAATGAGGAGGGAAACCATTTTTGTTTAATTCGATGTCAATAAGTATTTTTATTCGTTTTTTAAAAACCAATGATAAATTCTTTCAAATGGTAATCTTTTCGTAATTTAAAAAAAATCGTTTAGCGAAAACTAATAATAAACAAAGAAAACAACTATTTTTTACTATTGAAATCATTTTATTACAAAACAACCGTATTTTAAAAAGATGAATAAACATTTTAGTTATAGTTTTTCAGTTTTAATATGAGGAATCCTTTTTTGTTATTTACTTTTTAACTGTAAAGCCATGCGAGAAAAAAGTGAATTATTATTTTAAACTGAATGTATTTTTAACATTATAGTAGTTTACGAAACCCACCAATCAGGCAATAAGAAATTAACTCATACAAGCGAAATATGTATCATTAAAAAGAGATCTAAATGTATATTTTGTACATAGTTACACAGAAAACTGGAGGCATAATTTTATTTATTTTTTAAAGGATAACGGCATGTCTATTTTTATTTGTAGTTAATTTTATGCGAGATTAAAAATAAAATATTTAAGAAAGAAGACGAGTTTTCCTTATATATTCTTACGACCTTCCTTGGATCTGAAAATAAGATTAACTTTGTTTAAAAAAAGGTAGTACGCATTTATTTTGGTTAACTAGTCCCGCCAACATGACAGTAACAAAAAAATTCAAGCCAGCCAATAATATGATATACAAATAGTTGCATTCTTAATTCTTAGCAGTATATTAAAAACTATGTTGAATTCACATTAAATAAGTACCTGACCACAGAATTAACAAATTGCAAAATTTTAGTATTGACGCTATTATTACATTTGAACTTTTTTCAGTATTTTTCCAAACATTTACCTTCTAAATTCCACTATCTATTTTTTTTACTAATGGCTGCTATCGTGCTTTAATTTTTCACTATCTTAAGACAGTGGAATATTTGACTAATGTCAAACTTGATTCAGCTGTGATTGGGACATAAGTCAATATTGATTGCTATAAAATATGCCCATTTTGAATCGGGTACATACCAATATTAGACCAGTGCAATATTATGCATGTTAAACTATTAGGTCAGGCACGCTCAGAATATCCCAAGTTTCGTGATTATACATAAAAAATTATATTGTTTATCGGACATATTTCAATTTTCGATAAATATCACAAGCCACAATGAAAGAATGAATGAATGAAACATTTATTTCGACACACAAACATAATATACAGACAATAACAAAACAATAATTCGAACAACATCATAACACAATACAAAAGCTGGGACAACATACAAAAGGAATAATCGTGTGCCAAAAGAGGCGCCCGCTCAGCATAATGCCGTGCCGTAACAAATTTGCTACGCCACGATGCTGGTTTTCAGCGGGTGACCCTTGTGTTACGAGTCTGTCTTGATCTTAGACAGAGAAAATTGAAAATAAAACATAGGAACAAAAATTTAATTTAATAGGAACAATAAGCCATAAGTGTAAAAACGTAAAACTTACCTCTTAAGGCCCTGGTACAGGCCAGTGTAGTACCCGCTCATGTACCAGCTGAGCAGCATCGTGGAGATGGCCTGGTCCTCGGAGTCGCAGCGGGTGGACATGGGCAGCGGCGGCGGCGGAGGCAGCGGCATTTCCATTGAACCTAGCTGCAATGACCAAAGTGGATATTAAATACTTTTTTGTTTTTTTTTATGATATAGGTTACAGACGAACCGACGGATCACCTAATGGTAAGCGATTACCGCCGCCCATGGGCACAAGTGCGCAGCTAACTTTTTAACCCCCCGTACCCTCACTCACGCAGCGAAACACAGCGCATGCTCTGTTTCACTGTGAGGACGTGGTATTACTCCAGTCGAGCTGGCCCATTCGATGCGAATGCCGAAGCGTGGCTCGCCCACTGTTAAATACTTGTAGATAATCCATACTAATATTATAAATGCGAAAGTAACTCTGTCTGTCTGTCTGTCTGTCTGTCTGTCTGTCTGTTACTCTTTCACGCCAAAACTACTGAACGGATTTAAATGAAATTTGGTATACAGATGATCTAGACCCTGAGAAAGGACATAGGCTACTTTTTATTGCGAAAAGGGGGTTGTAAGGGGTTAAAAGGGGGGTAAAAAGTTACTTTTCCACGCGGACGAAGTCGCGGGCGGCCGCTAGTAAGTAATAAATAAGTACTTTTATGCTGGGGCCACATTAGCGTTTATCGTCAATGCCCATCATCAGCAACCCACGCTCGTCCACTGCTGGACATAGGTCTCCCCCAATGCACGCCACCGCTCCCGATTTTCGGCCACTCTCATCCAGCCCACACCAGCCAGCCTTCGAATGTCGTCATCCCATCTTGTAGCAGGGCGTCCTACCCTACGTTTGCCGAGACGCGGTCTCCTCTCAAGGACTCATATCAAGGCCCATAATCTCAACATATTAATGCTATCATTTTTACCGCAATTAAAATGGGTGGCTACACTTCAGCGGTCAACATGAATGCTCATTGTATGTATTCATTGTAAAAACGGCATTAAATTTCATTCATGCAAAAATAATCAGCTGACTGCTGTCATACAAAATTAAGATTACTTCAACAGCTGGACAAAGCCATGAAAAATAATAACAAACAATTTATACTTACATTTCTTAATGCTGACACATGAGGCATAGGAAATGGCATTTCGGGCATCGGGAACGGCATGTCGGGTAGTTCAAAACTACCATTCAGTTTCGAGTTCTTCTTCTTTTTCGCTGATTTCTTCTTTTTGTGGTGAGATCTGTCTGAAATTGTTAATTTATCATGTCAACAATACAGTGTGTAACCCAGGGGGGCAATTCTCGTGCACTCGACATTCAAGTCTAATTTAGAGATTTCATACATTCGTCCATATAGGCAAGCGTGGTGATTAAGCCTAATCCCATCATAGTAGCATTAACTTGATTTCTATGATGGAGGCCTTTGCCCTGCACAGTATATAGGCTGATACGTTTACGTGCATATAGATTTTTAATTAGACTTCAATGTTGAATATACGAGAATTGCAACACCATCCTCTGGGACCTCAAGGCACTAAATTTGAAAGATTGGGGGTTCGCTATCTTATTCAGTCCTGTGCAATCGGCACAGGACCGAATAAGATAGCAAACTTTAAAGTTAGAGGCTAAGAACCATTTTGCTGAGACAGTGTAGTAGTAGTAAACAATATTTCCTTTCAATTCGATCAAGTGAGTTTGTAGACTGCTATACAAACTCAGTCTAGTACTAACTTAAGAATTAATTAAGTGTAGCTTTATGCAACATAAAAATCTAAGTCTTCAATACCTGTATGTGAACTAGCACAGTTTGAAACTATGTCACTTAAGTCCATCTTCTCAATGTTCGGGGATTGACTAGCGTATACTTCTTCAGCCTTATCGTCGAGGGCTTGTTCGATTTGGCGAGTCCGCTCTTCAGTCCCTTGTGTAGGTTTTAATGTGTTTATTGGGACTATCTCAGAGTTTTCATAGCCTGAAATTGAGATGACAATTTTGTTAATTTACTTATAAAAATTAATTTAATAGGTACTTAAATGATTCATTGTAAAAAAAAATCTCTAGCAGGATGAGAAGGGACTTTAAGATGATGATGATCACAGTCATGGATTTATTTGGAACGGAACTCCACAAACATTTGAATGAAGAATTTTGTGATTTTGGCATATTCAATGAATGAATGAATAAATTAATATACTTTTTATTGCACACAAAACAGAGGTATACGTAAAACTTAAAACTAGTGAAGTATCTTGAGGTTGACAGGTGTTGGGGACGTGTTAAGTAAAACCAGCAGTTAGCAATATCATGTTGTATTGTCTGAGGTTACAATACAAGAGAGTGATTCTAACGTAATCAATTATATTTAACTTAAGTAATACGGCTATAGTACACTAGTTATTCTTCTTTTTCAATTTTTTATAAATTTTACCCATTTTTAGGGTTCCGTAGCCAAAATGGCAAAAACGGAACCCTTATAGTTTCGTCATGTCCGTCTGTCCGTCTGTCCGTCTGTCACAGCCGATTTACTCAGAAACTATAAGTACTACAGTGATGAAATTTGATGGGAATATGTGTTGTATGAACCGCTACAAAAATATGACACTAAATAGTAAAAAAAAGAATTGGGGGTGGGGCCCCCCATACATGTAACTGAGGGATGAAATTTTTTTTTTCGATGTACATACCCGTGTGGGGTATCAATGGAAAGGTCTTTTAAAATGATATAAAGTTTTCTAAAAAACATTTTTCTTAAAGTGAACGGTTTTTGAGATATCAGCTCTCAAAGTCGTAAAAAGTATGTCCCCCCCCCCTCTATTTTTATAACTACGGGGTATAAAATTCTAAAAAAAATAGAGGTGATGCATGCTAATTAACTCTTTCAACGATTTTTGGTTTGATCAAAGTATCTCTTATAGTTTTTGAGATAGGTTGATTTAACTGTAATTTTGGTTAAGTTATTGTGCTTACACTGAAAACGATGGCTGAACCTTATAAGATAGATCAAAAAATATACTACAGTATTGTACACCTTTAAAATCTTATATTTGCTGCTACGGAACCCTTTGTGCGCGAGCCCGACTCGCACTTGGCCGGTTTTTTAAATGTGATTTTAGAGGGGTGTTATAAATGAACTTCTTTTTCTATTTCCAAGACCCACCACTACCACCACCCTAAAAACTTACCTAAAAATCTAACGACACACTCTTTATCATTGATGATCCTTAAGACAAAAGCTTCATACTCCAGTCCATCACCTTCGTACACAGCCCGGCACGGCGTGCCAGTCTTCCATTGTGTGATTGGATCCTTCTTGATGCTTTTTGAGGAGTTACCTTTATTTGCTTTTTCAGATTTTTCTTTTTTATTTGATGATTGACCTGAAAAATTATATTTTAAGACCACTGACTGAGATTGTATTTATCTATGACTACAACATTGAGTTCTATTTTTTTTATGGGATAGTTTACTGAAAAGCTCGTCAGCATCCGGCAGTTGATGGATCACTTAATGGTAAGTGTTTGCTACTGCCCGGGTGTCTATGGGCAATATTGCAAACACCAGTGAAGTCACAAGTGTGCTGAAAAACATTTATCTATTGTTCATGTTCAATTAGCAATAACCTTTGAAACACTTTTATAATACTCCTGGATTGTTAGAATCATAAGTCATTAATGAAATAAATGAACTTGGATAAATAATTGTGTATGTATATTCAAACTCGCGAGTAAACTGTTTTATTGCCAGATAAAAGCTGGATTTTTAAGGTTGTTTTTTTCAAGGAGGTCACAAGATTACAAGCATAAAAAAACATTCCCATGTTACAGATACAGTTCCCAGTCAGGATCATCTATTATAACAATATAATAACAGTAATTACCTTCTTTCTTTTTGCTTTGATTGTTTGTAGACATAGCCACTCGTTTCGCTACTTCGGCATTGGCTATTTTCAAAGCCTTGTCATACGCGTCGTTTAGCTTCCGATCATCCCAAATGTCTTCCTCAGCCTCATCATCATCAGATTCAGACTACAAACAGGATTTGGTTAGTTCAATTTACAATAGAATGGAAGTAAAACCATGCCGTATGAAAACTTACCAAATTCATTCCTTTTACGTAAAGAATTTCACTTTTAGACATTTCCTTAAGTTGCAACGACTTTATGGGAATTATGGGTACCTATATCACTCTTACAGTGGATTTTTACGTTGTTTTTTTAGGATATTTTTTGAATGGGGCTGCTGACAGAACAGAAGTTGATCTTTTTTTTTATTTTGACGTTTAACCCGAATTGTCAAAATTTTTAGTTTGACAACTGACTTTTTTTTTGTTTTAATAGAAAAAGGAAACAGAAATTATAATGCGTCAAAAAAATCGTGCCAAAAGGATGTTTGAGGAGCTAATACAAAGGTATCATGAGTTCACTATCACTAAAATACAAACACAACTTGCTTTATTTTGCAACGGGAATAGCATACTCTAGGGTGCATGCGGCAGTGTCGCCAACATTTATTTTCACCACGTGTCGCGCGCTTTCTTGAAAGTGGTATGAATGAACTGTGTAGGTAAATTGAAATAAAGTTCAAATAGAGGTAGATGGCACCAGTTAGGCGCATCGTCGATGTGCACGCGCGAGAAGCGTGCCAGGTAAAGGGTTTAAGTACCCCGTATGCCCACACCGCCTTTGAAAAGTGCATGGAACCTCGGGTTCCGGTTTCCGATGTGCACGTTCCTTAAACGATTAATAAGCCTGGTGGCTTACCTAGATCCATTAGCAGATACAAGACGCCATTATAAATATTATAAAGTAAAAAAATACTGTCAGTATTTTTTCTTTAGTTAACTTTATGGCATTATAAGTATTCTAATAGCATTGTGTAGCCAGTTAGATCCTCGCCTTCTGACCAAAGAGTCGAACCAATATAGTTTGCATTTAAGTTCTCTAAGGTATATTGAAGACAGTAAATAAATAAAATTAAACTTAAACCATATTACCTACTCACAGATACCGATGGATTGAGGATTCTATAGGTAAATAAGTAGGTAGGTAGTTAGCTAGCTCTTTCTAAACGAGCGACGCACTTCTTTGTCCAATAAGGCTGCTACGTAATATCAAAGAATAGGTACAAGACAATAGGGTATTTGACTAATTTCGATATAGTAAAAAATATTTATACTTTTCCAAAATACTGGTAAATGAGAACCAATGGCCAACATTTTCAGTTAAAAATATAACGTCTAGCTGGTTTTATGAGCATTCAAAGTTTCATGGGCAAGTCCATTTTTAAAGTATACAATATAAAAAAAATAATTATATCATTGAACTACCCGTACCTACATTTTCCACCAACTTTTATTATGAAACCATTTACTTAAACGAAACATTTGATATAGCTACCAAACAAAATTTACTAGACGCGCATACAAGATACAAGCGTGTGACGTCACTTGCCTGTAGCCATTTGTATAGAGCGTTTTTGGGCTTGCCCAAAATATGTGCTTTTAAAGTTGTGATATCTCAGGTGATTCAAATCAGAATCAAGCAATTCTTTCAATAATGTTTCTTAAATTGAGAGGTCTTTTGATTAAACACATAATTTTTTTTTGTCAAATACCCTATTTATTAGATTGTATTTGGACAGATGCACAGGGGCGAACTTAGAAAAAATGGGCAGAAGGGTGGCGACTTAGGTACTGTACCTACATTAGAAATAGACGTTGCTACCATACATTAGGGTATACGGCGTATACCCTAATGTAGGATATAGGTACCCTACGCATGGTTTCCATTCCAAGCCCCTAAGCATCAACTTAACTCTCTTTATTTTACAGCGAGTGGACCTTATTGTTGGTTCAGAATAGCGAATTCTTCCACCGATCTGATAACATAGAAGATGTTCGAATTAAGTAATTTAGCCCTTATTATGTGCCTGTCTTCGCGTAACCGCGGCACGTCTCTCAAACGTCCTATATTCAGTAACAATAACTGACATTAAAGAAATAGTTCTTAATGTCCAGTACCTATGGGTTTTTCAAAACCAGAAAAGCTTGGAAACTGTATGACGATTACTATGTTGCCTATTGACTTACATACTGCTTCTGACACCCCCATGTCCGAGTACCTATTAGAGGGCAATACGCAGGTGGAATTTATTTGGATGGCTTACTGGACGAGATATATAAACTAATTGTTGTAGTTTAATATAATATTTATTTTAATAATAATCACTTTACATTGTTACATGTCTATAGGATGTGCCGGTCATTGTTCAAGTCTAACTCACTCTAGTGTTGCCAGCTAACCACAGATTATATAAAACCCACAGATACAACATGCCCCTTTTTTGGAAAGTGGCTGGCAATACTATTTTAACTTTATTCTGACATTAGTGACATTGACATTTTGACATTGTTTATAAAGATACATTGACATTGACATTATTCATAACCTATAATTATTATTTACACAGTCATAACATTCTTACTAAATTAAATTATTAGTCATTATTCATAATATATTTACAATTTTAAAAACTTACATATAGGGTCATTGTTATAAATTAAATCTATCAGGCATATTAATTTTCCTACCTCGTCTAGTATATTTAGCCTCTGGACATGGAGCGCTAAATGAAATATCTTGCATTTCAGGTAATACATTTGAATTTTGATCACTTAATTCTGGAAGGAACTCATCTTCAGATACATTTTCCATTTCTATGAATTCAGGCGACAATACATTACTATGATTTTCCAATTCTGACTCGGTTTGAACATTATCATTTATAGGACTATTTTCTAATGATTGAAATACTTCTGGCTCTGACTGATTTGTACTATGAATTGAAGTTTGACTTGGAGACTTATCATTAGCATTTCCTTTTGTTACATAATAACTTAAAGTACTATACTGTTCATCATCACTACTAGAATAATCATCCTTTCTAAAAATGAATTGTTAGTTTTAGTTGACATGCAATTTGACTGATATTTATGTGAATAATTCTGACTATACCTATTATTATAATGGTTATTTGTAAGACTTGATCTCTTTTTATTATTGACTTGATTATACCTTGACCTGTTAGTATTACAATTCAAAATATGTTGAGAGGTTCTCCTATAAATTACATTATTCTGATCTTTGACAAGATATGACCTTGGTAAATTAGTTTTACTCATAATAATACCTTTTGTCCATATTATATCTTTGGGATTCTTTTAAATAAAATACTTTGACCTTCTTCGAAGACTTGACTGGGCTTACAATTTCGATTGTAGTATAAACTTGTCTTTAATTGTTTACTGACTTTGTTATCTATGTATTCAGAGAATCGAACAACTTTAGGTTTAAGATTTTTAGTATTAGTCGGTATTTTAGTTCTTAGCTTTCTTGACATGAGTAATTCGGCTGGTGACTTATTACCATCAGTTTTAGACGTAGTTCTGTAATGCAATAATCCAGTAAAATAATCTGAACCTGATTCTTCACATTTTCTAAAAATGTTTTTTTATTATTTTTACAGATACTTCTGCCAAACCATTGGATCTAGGAAAATGAGGACTAGAAGTAATATGTTCTACATCCCATTCCTTGAGAAAATTTTTGAAATCTTTTGAGTTAAATGGGGGACCACCATCACTAACTAATTGTACAGGAATACCATGACGTGCAAAAATTGATTTTAGTTGAAATATCACAGAATTACTAGTAGAATTATTATTTAAGTATGCAAGTTCTATGTAATTCGAATAAAAATCTACTACTACTAAATATTTCTTATTTTTATAATCAAATAAATCAGTAGCTACTTTTTGCCATGGAAGATTAGGCTGTTCATGAAATAAATAGATTCTTTTGTTTTATTTGGTCTATATATCATACAAGATTCACATTTACTTACATGAGTCTCAATATCCTGATTAATATTTGGCCAATAAACTAATCCCTCGAGCAAGGTTTTTTGTTTTTTCGATACCCATATGACTCTCATGTAACTCTGAAAGAATACTAGGTCTTAATGATTTTGGAATAATGACAGAATTATTTTTGAATAAATATTATTTACTACATGAATTTCATCTCTAATATTCCAATAAGGTAAAACAATAGGATCACAATGTTGTCTAGACTTAGGCCATCCTTCTTTAAATATTCAATGATCTTTTAAATGAAATATCCGATAGAGAATGAGATATAATTTTTTTCTAATTTTTCCTTAGATATAGAAAGATTTGAAGTTAATAATTTACTTGACATTCAATATTTGAATACAATTCATTAAAATCAGTTTCATCTATCTCTGTTTTATTTATTGGTGCACGAGATAGTGTGTCAGAGACATACATTTCTGAGCCTTTTACATAAGAACTATAAGATCTATGATTGAATTGCTATCATCATTCTTTGTAATCTAGCAGGAACATCTGAGAGTGATTTTTTAAATAATGTGACAAGTGGTTGATGATCTGTTTCTACTTGTATTGTCTTTCCATAAATGTATTGATGAAATTTTTTACAACCAAAAACTATGGCAAATATTCTTTTTCTATTTGTGCATAGTGTTTCTTGTGACTTATTCAATGATTTAGAAGCGTAAGCTATAGGGTGTTTTTCATGAAATTATTACTGCACCTACTGCATTCTTTGAAGCATCTACAGACATTCTTACTGGCTTTTTGACATCATAATGAATTAAAGTTGGAGACTGACATATTAATGATTTAATTTATTAAATTGTTGTCATGGTTCTCAGTCCATTGCCAAACATTTTTCTTTTTTAATAAATCTCTTAAAATTGAGGTTTCTTCAGATAAATTAGGAATGTATGAACCTAAATAATTTACCATACCTAGGAATCGTTGTAGTTCCTTTATATCTTTAGGTTTAGGCATTTCAATGATCGCTTCAATCTTGGATTTGTCTGGGGAAATACCATGTCTATCAAAAATATGACCTACATATGAAATTTGTGGTAAACTAAACTGACATTTAGATTTATTAAATTTAAGATTTACCTCCTGAGCTTTTTTAAATAATCTTTCAAGATTTTCATCATGAATTTTTTGAGTAGATCCATATACTAAAATATCATCCACAAATAAAATAACTCCTGGCACGTCCTCAAACGTACTATATTCAGTAACAATAACTGACATTAAAGAAATTGTTCTTAATGTCCAGTACCTATGGGCTTTTCAAAACCAGAAAAGTTGGAAACTGTATGACGATATTTTGTACTAAGTTGGCTAGATTAACTTATATACTGCTTCTGACACCCCCATGTCCGAGTAGTAGGGGGCATTATGCAGGTGGAATTGAATTGAATAGAAAAATGTTTAAGTAAAGCTGGAGGCACGAAAGTATAGCGATGCCGTTATTTTGCGCACTTGTAAAAAAGAAGACTTTCTATCAAAATTGGTTTCTGCGCACTCAAGGTCATAACTACACTTTCTTGCCTCGGACTAAAGGTACCTATACAATAACTGATTTTCTCGAAGTGGCCCCACGTTGGGCGCCATATTGTGACAGCGACTAGGAGCCCAATCTTATGCGCTCGATATACATATCGAATTAAACATTTAAATGAACAAAAATATGGACATCTCTCATTCGATATGTAAGTATGTCGAGTGCACGAGAATTGCTACCTAGCACTTCCCGGATTGGGCGGTTTTCTTTCTCCAACCCAAATAATTCTTAGGGGGCGGGAGCCTTCTAGGATATCAAATATTATCTGCAGATCTTCAGTACAATGTTTACTAATGAATAAACATAAAATATAGTCTTGAATTGTAGAAGACAGATTGCTGTCTTACAATATTATTAATGGATTCTTATTCGCTAACGATAACAATCGTAAGTATAAAGTACTAAAGTAATAAAATATAATTTTTGAACATGTAATTTAATTAGAACTATACCTATGTAATGATTTTGGACAGTAGTTTTAACTACGTATATTTGTATGAGTTGATATAATTGACTTCTATGTACCTATGTACTTATCTCACATTTGAGAAAATTCCTGTCCCCTTGCGGTACCGTAGGTAGGTATACCTACCCAATCCCAATCTAAAGAGCAAATGTCAAAAGACAACGACCTCACCAACCTTCATAACACAATTCAATTCTCACCCCTCAGTCCCTGTAGTGCCCCTATGTATTTGATATTTGGTGAAATTTTAACAAGGGATCAGGAACGTGTGTGAGCCTTTGGGTATATTTTTCGTAAACTTGCGTGCCGTTGACTGTCGGGCTTGAATTGAAATAATATTATCACAGACTTAGCTTGTTTTTAACGCAAAAATTTTGCAGTCACATTGTACGGAGTATGGCACGAGTACCTAGGCCCTATAAATAGATTTTAATGGTCCGTCCTCACTTCGTTTCGTGGCAGTAGTAGTTCCAAACTGAATCAACAGATGGCGCTGGGCGTCGATTACATCGCGCTAGCGTGTCGTAGTTTTGGTTTCCCTATAAGCCTTGTCTGTAGAAGTTATCTGAAGGTATATTTATTAATAGTAGTAATAAATGTCACGACTTCATTGACAGTAGTGGTACGATATGCGGCAATACGTGGGTCGTCTTATTATAATTATTATATTTCACTACATCACATACATTGGTCTGACTCTGTAGCTCAAGCACCTGTGTTACAGATATCAGAACCAACAGTGGAATTACAAATATATACGTAGGTAATACTTTTCTTTTGTAAATACATACATACTTTTAATATATAGAAAACGCCCAGACCAATACAAACAAACATGTTCATGCACACAAATGTTTGTTCTGAGCGGGGATTGAACCCGCAACCCTTGGCCCAGACGCAGCATTCACTACCACTGAACCAAACGGGTCGTCGATTGAAGAAGGTAACTCAATAATAATGCGGCTATCTGCGGTTATAATCGTTGATCTGCATTTTAAAACGGGCCCTGTTTTTGAAAATAGCTAGCCGCTATTACGGCGGATCCCGCCAGTCTCTCATTTTTCATAGGTCGCAGACGAGCAACCACCCAAAGACACCTGAAATCTACTCAAAGCCTGAAATAGGTAGAGTCAATGTAAAGTGAAATTTGAAAATAAAATGTTAGGTGCTGCTACAAAATCTTTATGTTCTGAACTTCCGACCGACTCGCACTATTGGTAGGATTTTTAGCGCTCTTTCTGCCACCGACCGCCCGACCGACCGGCTTCCTAATGTTTTTACGTTTCGTTTTCCTACATAGTCTGAGAAGATGTTTAATATCTTTCACATCCACACTCTAATATTTTAAAAATATATTTGATTGATATTATTACTGCTATTATTATAAATATAATAAAGATTTTTGAAATAAAATAATTATCTTGCACGCTACACTACAATCAACAAGTGAAAATAAGGGTAATGGAACGTTTTGACAGGCGTTCCTCCTCCCTCGCTGTCAGAAAGTTCGATCGATAAACTAAATTTTTTTCTTGGTCTGTGGAACCATTGTATTTTATTTGTTTACATTCTAAATCTGTGAAACGTTGTTTTCTATTGTAAAAAACAATAATTGCGAAGTAAAAAAACAGTCTTGGTGAATTGGGTTTGGGTGATTTACCTACTTAAAATAAAACTAACCTCTTGTCGAAGATTTTTACTAAAAACTTTTAACTTTAAAAATATTTTTTAACTATGTTTATTCAAAAAGTAATGTAATTATAGTCTCCCAACAATAGTATGACATTATCTGATCCTTAACCTTATACTAAGTTATTTGTTAACAGTATTGTCACAGTGTGATTGTGGTAAATAATGGAAAATACTGAGGCTCCTGATTCAGGTGTAGACTCATCTGAACGTCTACCAAACCCGCCTGGCGTACACTCAGGACAGTGGCCCGGCAACAATGTCCATGACAAAGAAGCAGAGAACAATCCAAGAAAACGAAAATTAGGTAATAAAAATTGTTTACCGTTTACTTACATACAGATAACTTGTGTTGTGGCAATACAATTTACTAGGTCTGTATGTTACTACCTGTGGACTATAGTCCTTCATAAGTTCCTTAATTATTCATCCATTAGGTACATGTAAACAAGAATTAGAGGATTTAGTTATTATATATTATGATCAGCAAAATAACTAATTGGTCGGCAAATGTTATTGCTGCTTTAACATCTTAAGACCCAACAGCCTTTTAAAAGGCAAAAACAATTGATTCTCTTTTTGTGTCTGCTGTCCGGGTCTTACGTAACTACGTATATATAGATATTTTTGCTGACCTGTTAAATTACACACAATGTGGAATAGATTGTAATCTGATATGATACAGATTATATTGTAATAAAATGCATTGTTGTTCATTATTCTCACTGAAACTTGAGAATAGCTGAACTGATTTCGCAAATTTAAGTCTGTTTTTATTTTAGTTTATTTGTGAAAATTCAGGAAATCATGGGTGTCTAATTGTTACAAATAACCATTGCGATAGAAATTGAGAGAATAAATTTTATTTGGTTTTAGATGAAGATTCAAATGATGAAGATGTGATTTCAGTAAAATCAGGAACTGTCCGTAGGTAAGACAAATTTATTTATTTATGTTTGTTCATCTTCTATACTACTTATAAAGACATTCTAGACATTGGCAAACCTTATATACTTACAAATCGAAAAAAGCGAAACACTAGCGCACAACAAACAACGCCCAGCGCCATCTATTGGTAGACAAAGAAAGTACTGTTCTGTAACGAAGTGGGCGAGCTTCAGTACATAGTAAATAAGATATTAACATTAAAATTGTATTTACAGTGCTGCATCCGCTGACTTTGACATGAGACAGACATATGGGTTGAAGTATGGGTTTTTAAGGTCCTTAGGTATTCATCCTCCAATTGATAAATGGGTTAGTGTATCTAATGTAAGTTAAGATTTATTTAATATTACTTACTATAGTCATTTTAAATTTCTAATTTAAAGGAAATTTAATGTTTTGAGAGAGAGAAAACAGTCTGTATGTAATAATAACTAATAATAATTTATTGAATAATTAGAATTTTGTGTTTTTAACACCATTATTGTAGAGACAGTCACATGCTAAAGTATACCTCATACTAAATCTCAGACCTCAGACCATAGAGGCTAAGATTTATTTGCTCCTATGGTTTGATTTTTTAATAGTCTCTTATCTTAACGTTAGACTTGACGAAGTGGTTCAATATCCCAACATATGGCAGTCTGCACATACAATGTTGATAGTTTAACCTATGATCTGTTTTTTTTCTACAATAGTTCAGATGTGACAAGTCAGAATTGAAGGATGTATTGGAACTCGCCGGACATGTTATTGTATGCTCCGTGATCACTATTCGGAACAGGTATGCAAAAGTGATGTACAGCCATCCCTTAGAAGCTGTGCAGGTATGTTGAACATTGAAATTCTTTGTGTGTGTGTTATTTATATTATGTTTTTTTATTATAACAATAACGTTATTATTTCTTTCATAAAATTTAAAATACACTTAGGGCCCCTAATATGGTTCGTAGAAATAGATCTAATTTTTTTTTTATGTGAATGGTAGCAGACGAGCAGACGGATCACTTGATGGTTAGCGATTGCCGCCGCCCATAGACACCTGCAACACCAGTAGTCACAAGTGCGCTGCGAACCTTTAACCCCCTCTCCCCCTAATTCGGCCTCCGGTACCCTCACATATTAGACGAAACAAAGCACAGGTGCTGCTTTACGCCGGCCTTCTGTTAGGCGTGGTATAACTCGAGCCGACTTATTCCTGCCGAAGCGTGTCTCTTCCACGGTACTTTAAAATTGTAGAAATTGGTTACGATGAAATAGTCATATCCAACAGCTCACTTTTCAAGTTAATCATTTTAATGTTGTCAATCGTTATACGATGCGCGATAATGTGGCAGGTTTCGCGAGGAGCCAGCCATCCGTGAACCATACATATTCAAATGAGTCCAATATTGATGATACACTTCCTGTATGAAAGGACTCAGAAGTTTATTGAAACGAGTCTGAAAATACCGTAGGAAGTAATCCATAACTGCATGAGATAATAAATTAAGCATGAACGTTATCAAGCATGACTGCAATAATATTAATTACTTTTAAGTACTTTGTCATAACAATCTATCTTATTTCCACTTTCTTATTTTGTAATTTCTCTATTGTCTGATATCTGTAACACAAGTGCTTAAGCTACTTAGTACGGAGTCGAGTCAATGTATAAGATGTTGTAAATTCTTATATGGAAGATATAGTATTGTGACAAGGTACTAAAGTGGGTATGAATTTATTCTTCTATTGTAAGTCTTATTTGTAAACAAAATTCTTTCCAGGCCGTTTCCATGTTGCATGGGCAGATGTTCTATGGATTGAAACTGCATGTCATAATGATTCCTAGTCTAGAAAATTCATTAGTATTACCAAAAGGCTTAGAAAAGATTGGTCCCGGATTAGGAATAGGTGGATTACCTCTTCGAGATGTTGTTCAGCATTTCAAAAAGTATTTAAAGCGTAAGAATACGCTGGTCGACAAACGCATATTTTGCAGTGCTGATAAGATAAAAGACGAGTTACTGGTAGAAAATGAAGAAAACGATGCAAATCAAACTGATGAATTTCTTCTTGGGAGGTGGATAAATCCTTTCAAATTAATACCCGTACAAGAAATACCTGATGGGAATGACGCTGTATCAGTTAACGATTCCGAAACTGATAGCAAGAAAGCTAAACGAGATGCAGATGAAAATTCAGTCAACTCAGATCATGGAAGTGAAAATGGAAACGAAAAACAACACAATGCACCAGACGGAAAAAATAAACCATTTGACAGAGGATTTCGTATAACCACTTCCCCAGAGACTAGTCCAATACCGACACTCAACTCAAATCAAGCTCATTCAAGACGTAATCCCTCACCTCCACATGTGAGCCAAGGGTCACATTCGCCCGATGTTAACAGATATGGCATGGGGGACAACATGCAACTTCGCTTTCTTCCTAATTCTAGAGGACCTTTTGTTCCATCTGTCAGGCCTATGGGTCATCCAAATAACACCAATATGTGCCCTCCTACCAGGCCTTTAGGTCCACCAATTAATAATATGGGAATGCCAGTCAGATCGGCTCTAGGTCCACCAAACTCGGGACCCCAGAATCGATTCCCAGGACCCATAACTGGACCTTCTGGGCCACCAGCGGCGATGACCAACATGCGCGCTCCGGCGGCGCATATG
Source organism: Cnaphalocrocis medinalis (assembly GCA_014851415.1). Lineage (NCBI taxonomy): Eukaryota > Metazoa > Arthropoda > Insecta > Lepidoptera > Crambidae > Cnaphalocrocis > Cnaphalocrocis medinalis. Next base: position 12,245,837 of record CM026291.1, on the reverse strand, counting down.
CGTACTGCAAGTGTTCCGTTAAACATAGGAAAAATTATGCTTATTTTTCACCGAATCGACCATTCCAAGAAGGTTCTCCGTCACCACACCTTCTGCCGATGATGGGTGGAGGGTCACCAATTCTAACATCAGGTGAAGTGGGCCTACGGTTTACCAATGTAAGTAGCATACAGTTACAGATAATATTAATTTGGGTACAGTAGTACCAGTTTTATAAGTTACACCGATGTACCTGCGCAGTAGTGTCAAATTTAAACTATCTTAACCAATGTTCCGCTGCTTACGCGCGCTAAACATAACAATTCGACACTCGACAGTTGTAAATTGTACACACTGTCATATCATAATGAGCGGGATAGCACTACTCACTGGATTTATTTGAATTGTCATCTTAACGTAACGCAATAAAGTCTGTATTTCAACCGTTCGCAATCGTTATCAATCGGATATAACTTGCACTCTTCTGCGTAGATGAACTTTGCCGATGCGACTTATAAACATGGTACACCTGTACATTGATGATCACTTCATGTTATTGCATTTTTTTTTCTTTCGCAGTTGCCACCATCCACGACGTTTTCACTCTTGTGTGAGAAGGTGTCACAGTGCGGCCAGGTCGTGTCCCTCCAGTTGACCACTCCCAGATGTGCCCTAGTCATTTTTGCGAATAAACAGCACGCCGATAGATGTTACCGTATCCTTTTCAAAAAACAAACTAATTGAATAATAATGCGGCAGACGATCACATTAATCAACCTGGTCTCAAATCTAGGGCAACCCCCGTGCTATGAGTACCTAGATGACGATAATTAACTGGAATTAACCAACGTTCTGAAACACCCAGACCCAAGACAACTTAGAAAATGTAGTTTTCTAAATTGTCTTGACCGGGAATCGAACCCGGGACCTTTCGCGTTTCAGGCGAACACCTTAGCCACTGCGCCTTAGATACCGCCGAATGACTTGTCAAATCTTTTCTCACCGGTTAATATTCCCCGATGGTCTAATGGTTTAAGTACCAGGCAGTGATCTCGGGGACCCGGCTTCGATTCCCGGTGAGCAACAGTATGTTTCAAATTTAAATACATAGCTCGGGCTTGTGATTAACAATCCGTACTGTTGAAAAATTACCTTAACTCTTAATTTCAGAGTTATTAAACAGGGCTTTTATAGATGGTTGCCAAATCTGCGTTTCGTATGCTTAAGCGAAGGGTAAGTCATACATTTTGAGCAGTGTTGCCAACTATTTAAGTGAATAATAACTAAACTAAGCGTAATCTTAGGATTAAGACATCGAGCTTAGTATAAATATAAATAAAGTCGTGAAAATGTATGAGGGCACCACTGCCACTTACCTCATCGTGTATGGTAGCCCCATCTATACTATTTATAAAGAGATAACTTCTATAGACAACGACAAGGCTTATAGGTAAACCGAAAACACGAAACGCTTGCGCGATGTAATTTAGCACAGCGCCATCTATTGGTTCATTTCTGAATTACGGTCCCGAAGTGAAGTGAGGGCGGGCCACTAGTTAGTCATAAAACATCAAAACAACAACCGGGTTTAATTTAGTTCCAAGACTTTCTTGGCGCATTTTATTAGATTATAATACTATTTAATTACAGTACAAATTTAGTCTTCGGTTTTTTATTTAAGGTCCAAAGATTTTATTCAAAATCCGTTTGTTGGCGACACTGCTACTTAGCTGTGCAACTTAACCTTAGTATAAGTTATATTATATACCTAGTATAGAAAACTAAAGTTTAATGTAAATTTAGTGTTCCAGTAAAAATAAGTAACAGTGAATTAAGTTAATTTATATTAACGATTTACAAGAATAGGTAAATAATATTTAATTTAAGATATTTTTAAGTTTAGTTTTTATTTAACTATTGGTTTTAATTTTTACTAATTAAGAGTTATTAATTTTCCATTTATGAACAAAATGAGCATGTGGTGGTAGTAAAAAAAATGCGCCAGTTCTCAAAATTATGATATTATCTGTATTTTGAGTTTAGTATATATGTATATAATTATATAGCGTATGGATGATAAATCCCAGCAACCAGCCGCTGTAAATTTAGAAAAGTCAATTTAATAATTTGATTTCGATCTGAATTGAACCCGAGACCCACTGGTTGGGTACACCTCTTTAGCCAATCGACATCGAGGTCGGCTAAACAAAGATAAATGTAACTGTTACCACCTGTTACTGTTACACTGTGAAACAGTAATGTTACATTCTTATATAATGAAATATTTACATTAGTAAGTATTACTTAACAATGTAATGTAAGTCTTTAATATCAGTGTCACAGTGCGTACTTAGTCCTACAATATCAATCTAAAATACTAATGTTTACTCTTTCTATGTCACATATACAGGTTGTCTATGTGTAGGTACGGTCGCGGTCAAAAAGTCTTTACCAGTTTTGTAATTTGATTCTATAACACACTTTATGCACTAAAGTCAAAAATGCCATATTAAGTTACATATTACCTTTTAAAGTAAATATAAAAGAAGACACATAAAGAGGATACAATACAGAAGCAGCCATAAAAAAACCTAATTTCTTTGAAATGACATGACATTTGTCATCGACTGAGGGCGCTGGCTGTCAGCTGTACATATCATTAAAAAAGACACAATATCTATGATCAATATTATGTAATAGACAATTAGAACTTATCACCTACATGTGTACGTGACGTGCGATTATGATCCTTAAGGTGGTAAACACTTTTTGACCACGACCGTACATTTACATCTCTTTAGCCACATCTTCCACCGATCATTCTGAACAACATTTGCTCTATTCGCATAAAAAAATCTACTTTCCATACAAAGTTACGTGACTTGTTCATTTTGTATGGGGACTCGAAAACATTTTCGATGAATTTTTAAATGTCCTAGAACGAAATGTCATTCAAAATGGTTGGTCGATGACGTGGTTAAAAAGATGTTAATGTTCACAGATACACCCTGTATAACTCTGGTCAATAGTAAAAATTACCGTAACATTGTGTTTGATTCATTATAACCAAACTAACTGTATCATTATTACAAAACGAGATCTTAAGTTATTACCGTACTAAAGCTCAGGCCATCCCGTTCCATCATGCCATGGCAAAAGGAGCTAGAACGAGTTTCGTTCCGAAGCTTTTCTTAAATAGTGTTTCGTAATAAGGGAGATTGTTATCTGAAAATTAGAATATACCTAAACGACAAGTATACAATGTATGTACTACACTTTTACATAGGTGTCTTTTACTTGTAACAATCATTAGCAAGTACACATTTTCTTTTATTATGTTACTTAGCATTATTATTATTAAATATATTAAATACATTTTAGATGTAAAACAATATTAAAATATGGTCGTGTCAAAATAATTTAGATATTGGAGCTACGCGAATGTAAAAATGTATTATGTGTATGTATTTAGTTCTTCGATCCTCCGATATTATAAATCCGCCCCGTTGGTAGTATTTTTTTATGTGGATAGGTGGCAGACGAGCAGTCAGATTACCTGATGGTAAGCGATTGCCGCCGCCCACAGGCACCTGCAACACCAGTACTTAGAGCCTCAAGTGCGCTGCCAACTTGTAACCCCCTTTCCCCCTATTGGGTCTCTAGCGCAGGCGCTGCTTTACGCTGGTCTTCTGTGAGGCCATCTCAGCCGGCCCAGTCATGCCGAAGCGTGGCTCTCCCACGGTTAAAGTTTGGTTAGTAGTTTTAGTACCGGTCCGTGATCTCGGAGTCTAGGCTCAAATCAAAGAGTTCTTACCTAAATTATTTGAAATAGGGTGGCATTTGAAAAAGTATGATGTGCGAGTGAGAGGGAAGACGAATGGTAGATGAAGTAAGACTAAATTAATATTTAGACGATTTCCAACTGGAACGAAAGTGATGGAGAAAGGTGCCTAGCCAGTTAGAGATAAATCTGTCGATGATTATTAAATATTGAATATTAGAAACGGGCTGTAAGTCATTCTTATTTGAATTCCTATTATTAGGTAATTATTAATATGTATTTTATATTTACTACTTCGTATAAAGTATGTATAAGTTTTTTACCTAGTTCGATACAGGTATTTTAGTTTACATTTAAGTTTTTTTATAAAGATATTGAAATACGACCTTAGTATATAAAGTAAAGTTTATACGACCCGGATATTTACAGGAATGTAGTGATATGTGTTACGACTAATTACTAACAACATTATTATAAAACCAAACTTAATAAATGTATCGATGTCGTAGTTTGTTGTTTTATTTTTAGCAACCTCAGTCATAAAACATACCTATACTCTGATTCATAATCATAGTAAACTGACAGATGTCAATGTGTCATCCCCATACATTATCACTCATTTTGACACATGCAAAATGTCAAAATGCATAGAAACTGTTCATTTTCATCAGTCAGTTTACTTTACATGATTATGAATCAGAGTATAGTTATCGAACTTTTTGTAACACACAGATCACAAGAATTTTTAGTTAGGTCACTATCATTCTATGGGTGATTATTGCTAATAGACTGTGCTGCCAACTGGTGCCATTAGTTTGAAGTAGTCCTGTTAGTCAACACAATGCCCTGCCTATAGATACCGCACGTGCCCTAATTTTTAACATGTTTGAGGCATTCCACCAAAATTCCTGTTCACACATCATTACCCTAACACTAGTATGACGATTGGAATGTGCCATTGTCCTGCTTCAGTGCGCAACACCATTGGACCAAGCCAATGAGGCAGCATAATTAACAGACAAACTAATTATTGCAACGATTGAATTGCTAACTTGGTATGTGATTCGATCTCGAAGCCATTGGGTGTGTGAAATGCGAATCCATTAAGCGACTGTCATTTAGACAAAAAAGGCCTTTCCCAAAAGTATGGATTGGACTATGAATGTTGCTCATTGTCATTTTATTAGTCCAAACTTTTTTGTCTTGTTTACCATTCCTATAAACTACTATACTTACCTACTATGAAAGCAAGTATTGATGCATTCAGTATGTTATAAGTATATTTAAGTATGTGATAGGTGGCAGACGAGTAGGCGGATCACATGGTAAGCGATTGCCTCTGCCCATAGACACCTGTTATACCAGTAGTCACAAATACGCTGCCAACCTTAAACCTTAAGCCGCGGCAAGCTCCACCCATACTACCTGGAACCATTATTTTCCAGAACCCTACGCTTCCAGCGCTCATTTTTCCCGCGCACGTCAAATTTTGGAATGAACTTCCAGTTGCGGTGTTCCCTGATCGCTATGACATGTCCTTTTTTAAACGAGGTTTGAAAAGAGTACTTCTTTCACGGTAGGCCGCTGCCTGCGTTGCACCGTAGGCATGACTGTGCCTCGGCATTGTTGTTGTGTATGAGCGGCGGTTAGCATTTACCATCAGATGGGCCGCATGCTCGTCTGCCTACTTCAGCAATAGTAATAGTTTGGCGAGTTTCTTGCCGGATCTTCTCGTCAGAATCAACTTTCCGATACCGGTGGTAGAATCGCATTATGTGTATTTATTTTTTAGTATATCTTATGTATCAAGATATATATTTAATTTCATTTAAATCATATACATTATCTTTAAATAGTTTTAAATATTTTCTTTATGTATGACGATTTGTAAGTGCTGTGTACAAGCCTATGCAAATAAAGAATATTTGACTTTGACTTTGAATAAAAAAACAACTTTACCCCCATTTGGGCGATCTTTAACCCACTTTATGGAAAGGGCATTTAAAAAACCTGCCGATTCAAACGGAATGATTATATGCTCTTTGGAACCTGCCTTAATTTAATTTCAGTTTGTTTATTCTTTATAAGCACCTACCTTCACTAGCCTAGCTTATAAAAAAAAAGATTCGCCCTGTGACATTGTATGACCCTGGCAGTGACGGGTATACCTAATACAATTACTGGCGACACACCTAATTAATACGGTGTTTGTTTGTATTGCCCCACGGCTGATGGCTTGTGTAATTAGATTTCGTGGTCAGTGAGTACGACGCTACGTGATCTATTATACGGAGGGCTTCTAAAGAGACAATGAGGGAACTAACTACTGCTTAGAAATGTGTTAGTCACGGATTTAGGACGAAATGGGGCGGGTAAAAGCTCTATTGTGCATTTTCTCATGAAAATGTAGGTGTAACGCAACTCAGGCACCCAATAGACATTATTATAGATACGGATTAGTTCTATGTAAGCAGTTATATGCTATTGATTGCTACCATAAACTGGACTGGCCGGATGGCGCATTTGGTAGTGACCCTGTCTCATACGCCAAAGGTCATGGGTTGGATCCCCACCCTGAACAAACTTTCGTGTGATAAATACAAACAAACGTTTGGTGTCTGGGTGTTAGATAAGTAAGTATTTGTGTTTTCACTGTTGTCTGACATCTGTAACACAAATGCTTAAGCTACTTAGTACGGAGTCAGGTAAATGTATGAGATGTTGTGCGATTCCCGCACTCCCTCGACGAAACAGCGTAAGCGCCGCGCGCCGCTTCACGCCGCGGTCTTAAAACTAATTATTTAGCCTAATTTGGATGCAATTAATTTGTTCCCCCACCAAGCTCGTACCGTAAACAAAAAAAAAAACATACGCCAATAGGGTACTTGACTATTTTTTTTTATGTGTTTAATCAAAAGACCCCTCTATTAAAGAAACATTGTTGAAAGAATTATTTGATTCTGATTTGAATTACCTGAGATATCACAACTTTAAGAGCACATATTTTACGCGGGCCCAAAAACGCTCTATACAAATGGCTACCAACATGTGACGTCACACGCTGGTGTCTTATATGCGCGTCTAGCAAATTTTGTTTGGTAGCTATATCAAATGTTTCGTTTATGTACATAGTTTTATAATAAAAGTTTGCGTTTAATGTGTGGGTAGTTCAATGATATAATTATTTTTATAATATATAAACTTTAAAAATGGACTTGCC